>APFE031397000.1:0-25885 GCA_000404065.3 Pinus taeda | reverse complement strand
AAGCAGAATACATGGCAGCAGCTGAAGCAACAAAAGAATTGTGTGGCTCAAGAAAATTCTTGAAGATTTGCAGGTAAAACAAGTACAATCAACTCCACTCATGATTGACAACACCTCTGCAATAAAGTTGGCCAAGAACCCAAAGTTCCATGATCGAACAAAGCACATCAATACCAAATATCATCTGATTTGACATCATGTTGAGGCCAAAACAATCCATCTCCGTCATTGTTCCACAAATGAGCAAACTACAGAAATCTTCACCAAAGCGCTTGGAAGAGAAAAGCTTGAACGATTCAAAACGATGCTTGGACTCACCAACATCCCTTCAGATTAAGGGGGGAGTGTTGACACCTAATCCTTGTGATTGGGTAAATATATGTAAATAAATAAATGAGAAATGTGAACAGTCATCGGGAGATGAACTGAACAGTCTCTCCCTCATGTATATAACAGACCTACCTGATTGAATGAACATACGAATCAGTTTTTGCTTAATGGAGTTACTGCCTGGCCTGACAAAATATGTTCCTTATGTAGAAGAAAAAACCTCCTTAAATGAAATAGGGGATGTGAACTTGGCTTCTTCAAGTATGCATATAGATTATGAGGCGTGGCAGGTTGACTTAGGCACATCCTTTCATGTGACTCTACACAATGAGTGATTTCACAAGTATGAAATATTTGATGGTGGTGATCTTTTCTTAGGAGATGAATCGACAACCAAAATCATAGGATGAGGAAAAGTCAAGTTGAAGATGATGGATGGAAGGATTATAAAAGTTCTTGGTGTTTTACAAATACTAGGATTGACCAAAAAATTTGATTTTTGTAAGAAAGATGAATGATGTAGGTGTAAAAATAGTGTTTGAAAAGGATAATGTAGGATGGTTTGAGGGGAAATATTATTGCTGAGTAGATTTCAGATCAGAACTCTGTATAAGTTATTGGGAAGCACTATTACTGATGGGTGCAATAGTTATGTTGTTCCTGAGAGTGGAGAATAAGAAGGAAAAACTCCTATGATATCTAGGGAAAAAACTATACCCTGACATCAAAGACTGGGACATATCAGAGAGAAGGGCCTTTGAATATTACATGGTAATGTAATGGTAAAAATTATGTCAAATATCCCTCTAGATCTTGATTTTTTTGAACAATTTTATATGGAAAGTAGAACTGGGTGAGATTATCCTCTGGTGCTAAAAGAGCAGAGGGCATACTAAAACTAGTACATAATGATGTGTTTGGACCTATGTCAGTTCCATCATTGGTAAAACCTATGTACTATGTCTCATTTATAGATGAATTCTTGAGGAGTACATGGATATATTTCCTCAGAAAGAATTATTAAGTCTTTGACATATTTAAAGATTTTAAGGCTCTAGTGGAAAATCACACAAAGAAGAAAATACAGGTGTTGAGGATAAATAATGGTAGAGAATTCCACAGAAAGGATTTTGAAGATTTTTATAAGAAGTGTGGTATAGCCTGATAGAAGACTGCTCCATAGACACCTCAACAAAATGGTTTTGTAGAAAAGATGAGCATGATGTTGATGAAAAGAAAAAAGATTATTCTTAGTGCTGGGAGGTTAAAACAATAATTTTTGGCATAGGCAATGGATAATACATGTTACCTAGTAAATAGATCATAGTCATTAGTGTTGGAGGATAAGACTCCACATGAGGCATGGAATGGTAAGAAACCCTCTCCCACAATTCTTAGGGTATTTAGCTCTGATGCATATGTACATGTTCCAAAGGAAAACATAATTAAGTTGGATACTAAATCTGAAAGTTGCATCTCTATTGGTTATAAAGATGGTTTGAAAGGTTATGAGCTTTGGAATATAGAAACTAAGAATGTTGTGTATAGTTAATATGTGGTAGAGAAGTGAAAGGTGTTATTAAACATGAAGTCCTACAAAGGGAGAAAGAACTAGAGAAGATAGAGTTTGAACTAAAGGATAATGAATCAAAATCTACAAGAAAAATAGGAATCATAAGAAGAAGAACCACATACTATATTTTTTAGGAGATCGATCTAGGAAAAAAGACAACCCTAAAGGTATACTCCAACTGATTTCCATTCAAAATTTTCTTTGTCTATCACTAATGATGACGCTAGAAATGTTGGGGAGGTAATGAATTCAAAGGATGGAGAACTCTCAAAAAAGGCCATGATTGAAGAAATGTCAGCTTTGGACAAGAATGAGGCTTGGGATCTAGTGGAGGTTCCAAGTGGAAGAAAACCCATTGGTAGAAAATGGGTGTTTAAAAATAAGTTGAATGAAGAATACATAATGGAGAAATATAAAGCTTGATCAGTAGAAAATGCTTATTTTCAAATTGGATTTGGTGATATTTTTCTCCTATAACCAAGTTAACTTATATTATATTTATTTTAGATATTGTTGTTAATTTTTATTTTCAAAGAGGTAATAAATGCCTCTTAATATTTAATTCCACTTAAAACTTAATCTAATGATACACTAGATAGAACTTGAGTCAAGATGCAATATGTGTGAGATAGGCATGAGAGAGAAGGTGTATCATTGGGATAACCATCATCCCAATGATATAGCACTGAGATAGACTCTATCATAGTGATATATAATAGTTAGAAATAATAGAGAAATGGTTATGTGGTTGTAACATACCTTCTTAGTTTAGGAGTTGTTCCTAGAGTTTAGGAGGTTGTTTTCAGCCACCTATTTTTCAGTCAAGTATTTAATATGTAATCTTCATCCATGTAATGCAGTGAGTGATTGTGAGCGTGTGTCTCCTCCTTTGTATGAGTGCAGTCTCCAGGTGATGTACACACCTGTGAGCTGCAACTCCTTTTGATTAATTCAAAGTTTAATTATTTTTATCTTGGTATCAGAGGTTAGGGTAGAGGTAGCCTTAAATTTTTTTTTTTTGGGATGTATCATTAGTTGCACATCTGTAGTGGTAGTAGAGCTTGTAAATGTATCTGTGTGATCAGGTGGAACTGCAGTAACACCTGGAGTGAAGGGTCTTAGATGATTGATCATCTCTGAGCTGGAGAAAAGGTTGAGCAATTGGCACTACTTTTTAAAGAAAAAGCACGCCATTGGTGCTGGTTTGGGGCTGAAAAGCGCACTAGGAGCAATTGGCGCTACTTTTGGGCTGAAAAGCACGCCATTGGCGCTAGTTTTGGGTTGAAAAGTGCACCAGGAAAATTATAACTAAAATTGGCGTGGATCCGTGGCTGTTAAGCGCGCCAATTTTCGTGCACATCGTGAATTTTTGTTTTCCGTAATTGGCGCGGATTTTTAGCTATTCAGAGCGCCATAGAGCCAACCTCTTTCTCTCTAGAAATCTGCAATTTTTTATTTTTTTTTGCAGATCGGAGTTGCCAGGTGGAGGCACGTGGAGATTTTTGCTCGGTGGCAGCAGATTTGATTTGCCCGGTGGTGGCGAATTGAGGATCCTTGATCAGCTCGGAGGTAGCAGATCGGATCTGCCTGGTGGTGGCGAATTGGGGTTCCATGATTGGACCTGCCCGGTGGTGGCGAATCAGAGCTCTGTGATCTTCTTGGTGGAAGCAGATCGGTGTTTTGTGCGGTGGTGGCGCAATGCAGCTCCTTGATATGTTCGGTGGAAGCAGATCGCCCTTGCCCGGTGGTGGCGTGTTGGAGCTTGCTTGTTGATCTATTCGGTGGTAGCAGACCGTTTTTTCCCAGTGGTGGCATAGTGAAGTCCCTGATCTTGTCGGCGGCAGCAGATCGGACTTGCCCGGTGGTGGCACAGTGAAGTCCCTGATCTGTTCGGTGGCAGCAGATCGGACTTGCCCGGTGGTGGCACAGTGAAGTTCCTGATCTATTTGGTGGTAGCAGATCTGACTTGCCTGGTGGTGGCCGATTGAAGTGTTCAGTTGGGAAAAAATGAACAACATTTTGGAATCATACCTCCACGAGTCTGGCAAGCTCGATGGAATGAACTTCTCTAACTGGAAGTTCAAAATACAAACTTTACTAGAGAGTGCGAATGCATGGTTGATCGTCTTGGGAAATGAGCAGAGAACTGGAAGACCGACCCAAGAATAGGACTGGGATAAGAGAGAAACAAAGGAAAAAGTCATACTGAAGATGTCTGTCAAAGACAACATTATCCCCCATATTAGAGATTGCAAGTCGGCCGCGGATATATGGACCACAATCAAGAATCTGTATGAGACACAGAACAGAAATAATGCTCTGGCACTCAAGGGAAAATTGTTTGCATTAAAGATGGATGAGAATGAATCCGTTGGTGGATTCATGGCCAGAGTCAAGGATCTGAAAGACAAATTGGGAGCCATTGGAGAGAAGGTATCAGATTTAGATCTGGTTACACTTACACTGAACAGAATGACCGATGAATATCAGACATTCATCTTAGGGTTGTCAGCGAGAGAGAAAGCCCCCTCGTTTGATGACCTAACAACGATTCTACTCCAGGAGGAGGAATGATGACAGAATCTAAAAACTCAGAGAAATGACTTAGCTTTGATGGCGAAGAGGCGACAGTACAGAGGAAAGCAGCACCAGCACCAACATCAGCATCAGCAACAGCAGCAACATCAGAAAGGGGCCAACTCTTTTCAAAAGAGACCATTCAAAGGTATGACTGATAGTTATGCTAAGAGATGTTTTTACTGTGGGAAGCCTGGCCACCAGATTAAAGAATGCTATAAGAGGCAGGCGGATGAAAGAAAAGGCAAATAGAGGAAACATCAGGGGTGTTTTACTGGAGAAGAGGATGATCACAGCCATGATCTTCGATTATTCACAGTTGACTGTGCACTTTCAGCATCAAAAGGAGACAAGGATAATATATGGTATGTAGATTCTGGCGCATCCTCGCACATGACCGGTAAGAGAGATTGTTTTGAATTTCTTGAAGAATCTGCATGTGGATCAAAGATTTATTTAGGAGATGATAGTGGGTATGAGATCAAAGGATGTGGGGATATTCTTGTCAAGCTACCTAGTGGCGACATCAAACATCTCAGAAATGTTTTATATGTTCCAGGAATTAAAAAGAATTTGATCTCTGTCTCTATGATAATAGATCAGGACATGCAGGTGAAATTCTTCAAGAATGGATGTGTCATTCAGGATAGTCAATTGGAGACAGTTGCAACTAGAGTATGTGTGGGAAATTTGTACAGACTGGATGCAAGGAGCATGCCATAACAAGCGATGGTTGCAGCAACATCAACAGTTGAGAATCTCTGGCACCAGAGATTTGGACACTTAAATCTACAAGATCTCATCTTACTCAAAAAGAAAGGTATGGTCGATGGTCTTCCTGCCTTACATAATGTCAAACTGGAATGTGATGGATGTGCATTAGGGAAGATGCATAGAGATGAATTCCCTTTGCATGTTAATAGAAAAGAAAGAGACATCCTAGAACTAGTGCATACAGATATTTGTGGACCTATGCAGACTAGGTCTTTAGGAGGTGCATACTACTTTCTACTGTTTACATATGACTGCACTAGGTTCTCTTGGGTGTATTTTTTAAGCAAAAAGAGTCAAGCTTTCCAATACTTTAAAGAATTCAAATCGATGATAGAGAACCAAACGAGAAAGAAGATAAAGATTCTCCGCTCGGACCAAGGGGGAGAATACAAGTTAGGTGAGTTCATGAACTTTTGCAAGCAGCATGGGATTATACAGTAATTCACAGTGCCACACACTCCACAGCAGAATGGAGTAGCAGAACGCAAGAACAGGACCCTTGTGGAGTGCGCGAGAAGTATGCTTCAAGGTAAGGGTATTTCTAATGGTCTTTGGGCAGAAGCCATTAATACTGTTGTTTATTTAAAGAATAGGAGTCCTACCAAAAGTCTTGGCTTCAAAACCCCCTTTGAAGCACTGTTTGGACTCAAGCTAGCAGTCGGTCATTTAAGAATATTTGGATCTAAAGATTTTTCTCATATACCAAAAGCAGATAGGAAAAAGCTAGACCCCAAAGCCTTGAAATGTATATTTGTAGGATATGGCACAGAGTATAAGGCATACAAGTTATACAACCCTGTGACTCATAAAGTGTTTGCAAGCAGAGATGTCGTTTTTCATGAATAGACTGAAGATGGAAAGGAAGACTCTAATAATGACAACCACATTCCACTGCTGATAGAATTGAACAGTGAAGAAGAAGAAGAGTACGAGAAGGAGCAGAAACAGGAAGAAGTAGCAGCAGATAGTGTAATAAGTGATAATACAGGCCCGAGAAGTGCTGAAACAGATAGAGTTGAGGAAAGTCCTTTACCTAGAAGATCAGGTAGGAAGACTAGACTACCTGCAAGATTACAAGGCTATGCTTTAATGTCCAAAATTTTAAACATTGTAGAACCTTCAAACTATGAAGAAGCTAGTAAATCAGATGAATGGAAGGCTGCAATGCATGAAGAAATGGAATCAATATATAGAAACCATACTTGGGACTTAGTTGAGTTGCGAGAAGGAAAAACCCCTATAGGTTGTAAGTGGCTGTATAAACCTAAGATAAATGTAGATGGGAGTGTAGAAAAATTGAAAGCCAGACTGGTAGCAAAGGGTTATTCACAGCAAGAAGGCATAGATTTCGATGACACCTTTGCCCTTGTAGCTAAACTAAATACAATTAGAATCCTAATCTGTTTAGAAACAAAACATAAATGGAAGCTACACCATTTAGATGTTAAGTCTGCATTTCTGAATGGAGAATTAAAGGAAGAAATTTATTTAGTACAGCCTCCTGGTTTTGTGAAAAAGGGACAGAAGCATTTAGTGTGTAAATTGCATAAGGCACTTTATGGTTTGAAACAAGCACCCAGGTCATGGTATGACAAAATTGATTCATTGTTTATTGAGCATGGTTTTCATAGGAGCCTCAACGATCCAAACCTATATACCAAGATAAATAAACAGAGGCAAATCATTTTGATTTCTTTGTATGTGGATGACATGATAATAACAGGGAATGCAGATAATTTGATCAAAGAAATCAAGCAACAAATGTCACAAGTATTTGAAATTAAAGACCTTGGAGATCTTCATTATTTCCTAGGTTTGGAGGTATGGAAAGATTCTGGTCAAACTTTTCTAACCCAAGGAAAGTATGCCAGAACCCTGTTGGAAAGATTCAGAATGGAACAGTGCAAAACAACAACAACACCATTGCAGCAGAATCTTAAGTTAAGCAGTGACGATGGCACAAAACAAGTGGATGCTACTTTGTATAGACAGCTAGTTGGAAGTGTGATCTATCTCACGACAACTAGGCCTGATCTGGCATACTCTGTTAGTGTGCTGAGCCAGTTTATGTCCAGACCACTTGACAGTCACTGGAATGCAGCAAAATGTGTGTTGAGTTACCTTAGTGGTACTTGTAATTATGGTCTTTTATACACTGACATTTCTGATGTTACTTTAGCAGGTTATTCAGATTGAGATTGGGCAGGCAACCTGGATGATCATAGATCCATCACAGGATATGCATTTAGTATTGGATCCGGGGTTATTTCGTGGAGTAGAAAAAAGAAAAGTACTATAGCATTATCATCATGTGAAGCAGAGTACCAAGCATTGTGTGCAGCAACATGCGAAGCCATTTGGTTGAGGAGATTGCTCAGTGATACAGATGAAGGACAAAAGGAAGCAACCAGCATCAAAACTGACAACCAAAGCACAATAAAACTTGCATACAATCCAGTTTTCCATAAGAATACTAAACACATTGATACTCAGTTTCACTTTGTACGAGAAAAGATACAGTCTAAGGAAATTTGTGTGGATTATTGTAATACTTGTGATAATGTAGCTGGCATTTTTACTAAGCCTCTAGGGCGCATAAAGTTTGAGTTATTTAGAGGGATGCTAGGTGTGCAAAATAACCCTTTATCCTTTAAGGGGGGGAGTTAGAAATAATGGAGAAATGGTTATGTGGTTGTAACGTACCGTCTTAGTTTAGGAGTTGTTCCTAGAGTTTAGGAGGTTGTTTTCAGCCACCTATTTTTCAGTCAAGTATTTAATATGTAATCTTCATCCATGTAATGCAGTGAGTGTGATTGTGAGCGTGTGTCTCCTCCTTTGTATGAGTGCAGTCTCCAGGTGATGTACACACCTGTGAGCTGCAACTCCTTCTGATTAATTCAAAGTTTAATTATTTTTATCTATAATTGAGTCAAGGAGGTTTATAAATCAAGCTTGCTAAGTTAAGAAACTTTTGAGGGAGAGTTATATTGCTAAGATAACATATTCAAGGGAGTTATATTATCAAGTTGATCACATTTGGAGTGATACATTGCTAGAGAAGAAGTTTGGAGAAGCCAAAATGTTAATTTCTATCACTATTGAGTGTTGTATCACTGGATAAGTGAGTTGTGGCATTGTGTCACTAGGATGACGAACATCAAGGTGGTACAATGCCAAGTAAAGTAAGTTTGTTAGACAAAGAATTGAGTGAATCCATTTAACTGAATGTCATATTGTTGGAGAAATCAACTACATGAGTGTTTTATTGTTAGGATGATAAAGTTACTAGTGTTATATCACTGGAATGGTAAACATCCTAGAATTGTATCACTAGGTTGAGCAACTTATATCCCTTGTATCACTTGGTTGAGAAACTTCTCTAAACTTAAATTTCATATTGAGTGGATTCAAGGCCAATAAAATGATGATTTTTTCCAAAGAAATGTCAAATGAGATAGATACTGTGACCTACACTTTATTTTTTTTTAGGACATTAGACACTGATGATTTAGTTATTATTTCATGCTCACATTGTGATGAATAATTATTATGATAAGATGTTATTGACAATTTCATGAGTGTGATAGGAGACCATGATGACACACAAGTGCATTATTGGGCAATGATTTTGGTTTTGTTTTTTAGTATAGTTAATATTTTAATTTGAATTTATCAACGATATATATTGCTACAAACTAATAATGACATGTTAGTGGTTACAGGCATAAGTTACGTGCTTGTTGAATGAATCAAACATGGGTGGTAATGCTATGTGGAGTGGATTGGATCTTCCTTAGAGGGGTGGGATACCATCCATGCTTCCACTCACTAGCACTCTATCCATGGATTGTGTTGTAAAGTGATGGTCACTTGCATTTTGAAATTGCATGATGTTGTGAGAGTTGGATCGTAGATTTGGTGAATCATGAGGTTTCACTGAGGGATGTGCATTAAGGTATACACATTAATATTAAATCACCATTAGTTTCACAACAAAGGGTGACCTTAGAGTTAAAGTTTGTCTCCATTTTCATGTATGTGTTCTCAACTAGTCATAGATACTTGAAGGAAAAATGATGTGACACCATTGGAAATTTGTGGGGAGTTCTTGAAGGGAAAAACCAACTTGGAACTGTTAGTATTAGGGAACAAAAAGGAAATTGGAATTCAAACTAATGGGCTAAAAACATTTGAGTTAAGGAGGATAAATACAAATATTTTTTAGAAGTAAATAAAAAAATAAAGGTCTGAAACTTGGGAAAAATGGACTATAGGGATAGACTAAAATCACACTTAAGAAAATCAAAATGAAGTAAATTAACTTAATTAAATACTTTATCTATCATAAAACATGTGGAGAAAAATTAAGAAAAAAGATAATAAAATGTTGCTTGAATACTAACACTCAAGAGAGGGTGGTGTGCATGAATTAAAAAAGGACCAAATTAAAATTTAGAAATAATAATATTCATGAGAACCTTCATGTGGACGAAGCATAGAATTAAAATATCTAACTAAAATTTAAAATTAAAAAAGAAGAAGAAGAAGTTAGACACACAAATCTAACACTTGTAGGTGAAGAAACACATGAGCACCAAAATAGTAGAATTTGAAATGAGATAGAGTGACAATTAAGCAAAAAAAACTAGGAAAAATGTTGGGTGTGAGGAAAAATAATCTTTTAAAGTAAAAAAGAAATTTAAATTCATGAGAGCCTTAATAAAATTTTGTGACATATGGGTAGGTGAATAGTAGGAATATTGGAATTTATAAAACTGATAATTTTGCTTGAGAACACTAAAAACTCTTATAAAAGAATACTAATTTATGAGAGACTCCCCATTTTATCCATCCTAATGCTCAACTATTGTCCTAATGTAGAATACTTTTGAGTGAATAAGCTGGATTTTTTGTAAGTTTGTTGTGTGTAGAGATTTTGTTGAGTGGAAATCTATGGGGTTTTGTGAAGCTGTCCTCCACATTGCTAGAGTATTCATCTCTCCTATAATGCCATTGCAACTCTAGAGTTTGGGAGGAAGAAGAATACCCAAGAACTAGACAAAGTGATTCACTTGAGTTTGATTAAAAAAAAAACTCAAATACATGAAATCAAGGTTAACCAACTCCAAACATTGTCACCTTCTACTATTACTATTTTTTATTATTATATTAACTAAATAAAAAAGATCTATTAAAATTAATTGTTTGTTTTTGATAGAAAGATTGAAAATAAGAAATTTTACTATTGCTATAAGAAATATTTGTTTATAATGCATTAGTGCTGTAGTAGTTATCAACTGAAAAGATAAAGCACTTAGAAACCATATTGATGAATGTTTTGACATATTGCATCATGGTTACATTTATTTTTATTGGATCCTTGTATACCTTAATGGATGTATGGTATATTGAAGCAATTCTTTTTATGAATCAAGTTTTATTGATTACTTTGAAATCTGTATACTGTAGAAATTTTGTTTGTGAATCAATTTTTATTGATCAGCTTGAAATCACATATTATTAGTGACCTGGTGGAAGTATGGACATTAGTATAATTGGTATTATTGTTAAATCAACAGAAACATATATGTATAGCTAATACCGATCGAAGAAAACCCCAATGGTAGGCCTGTATACCTATCATAGTTTTTATTACATTCTAGTTGTAATGTATGCAATAAAACAATTCAAGTGTAACGAACTTTATATATATATATATATATAGATAAACTCCTCGGTCTACTGTATTTTATGTTGTATTGAAATTCACTATAGTAGCGAAGGACATTTAACCCCTGCGCCTATAAATCAGAATTCATCGTGACGGTACCCATCCTATGCCTGGAAGCGTCAACATAAGGCAATTAATTGTTGAGAAATACTCTTTTATACATAATCGTAAACTTGGGAATTGCATTATATCCTAAGTAATACCCAAACAAACTTATTTGTTTCTGTGATTGCAATCACTTCAAGAGTGTTATTGATATTTGGCAGTCCCAACCCAGAGACTGTAGCCATCCCTTTCTCCTAAGGTGTATATTATTCTAAAGCCCCACTTCCCACCTAATGTATGTAAGCTCTGAGAAGTTTACATCCCTTCCGACTCACTGTGACGAGAATGCAGATAGAGAATGCCTCTCCCTATTAGAATGTATCTAGTTGGAAAACCTTCGTAGCTCTGAAATATATCAACGGTATCTAGTTGGAAAACCTTCGTAGCTCTGAAATATATCAACGGTGGCTAAATATATGTATCCTTCTTGAATGTTTGCATCTCATTATGCGTATCGAGTAACAGGTCCTTAGAACAGAAGCTCGTCAATATTAACTCTGAGTTGAGAGTGGATCATATCTAGTTGGAAAACCCTCGTAGCTCTGAAATATATCAACGGTGGTTAAATATATGTATCCTTCTTGAATGTTTGCATCTCATTATGCGTATCGAGACACAGGTCCTTAGAACAGAAGCTCGTCAATATTAACTCTGAGTTGAGAGAGGATCATAGTCCTCTTCATGTTTCATTGTATGATACATCAACATTCCTGGAGCAAATATTTAGTTTAATGACAGATAATGATATAGAAACTGGTTAATGATATGAGAACAATATTCGCAGACTGGAACCATATCGTTTCACAGCTAATCATAGGGTAATGATTACCGTGTGATAGGTGGGATGAAATTGGAGCTGATAGTTCAATTTAATACTATGGGTAACCCACCAGCGGCATGACAACCGGAGGGAGTGAGGATGCAGTATTGTCAGCAAGATTATGTTCCCGGTCTTTATCATGAGACTAATATCAAACTAAACCCTGCTCTAATTTCGCTGAAGAAAAACCTTTTTGGTCATGCCATGTTTAACTGCTGCAACTCACTCTATAGTATTCATGCAACCGGTAGGGTAATGCAACTGTACACCTATGGCATTGCTTTAGGATGAGTAAGTGGAAGTAGCGTGTCCTTTGTTTCTTCATACATGAACAACAATTTTAGGAGCTTGCTTTTTTTCACTTCAAATGCACAATTTTATTAATAAATGTGGTTGTTGTATATTTAAACACATCTATAATTACATAAAATAGTTGATATATTTTCATAAGTATATATCAGACATATTATTTGGTTTATGGTAATAATTCATATTAATATTATATATTATAATCATTATATAAATAAATATAAATTATATTCATTAGTGAGTAACTTTTTAATTAACATGAAACTTTTAAATACATATTAATATTAATTATTATTATTAATCAAATGTGTGCATGATAATGTTAATATTATTAAAACTATAATTAATATTGTTAAAATATCATAAGCACTCCATTATATATTATAAAACTTACATATTAAACTTTATACATTATAAAACCCTATACTATAAACTTAATATTATAAACTCTAATATTAAAGCCTAATATTATAACCTAATATATTAGACTTTATATATTAACATCCTATATGATAAACTCAATATTATAAACCTTAATATTATAAACCCAAAATATATTAAACTTTAATATATTAAAACCAAATATTATAAATTCTAATATTATAAACCCAATATATTAAACACGCTATATATTAAACACTCTCATATTATAAAACAAATATATTAAAATCCTATATATTAAGCCCTAAATTTATAAACCTGATATATTATAAACTTAATATTATAAAGCCCAATATTAAAAACACCAATATTATAAGTCTTAATGTTATGAACCCTAACATAATAACATTAGTAAATGTGATTGATATATATTGATTGGTGTATATCAAGTACACAAACAATATTAAACACAGTATATTATAGATTCTAATATTAAACCCAGTATTATAAACCCCAATATTAAAAACCCTATATGCTAAATCCTAATAAAACATAATATTAAACTCTATATTATAAACTCCAATATTTTAAACCATATATATTTAGCCCTAATATTATAAATCCTATATATTAAATGTCCAATATTATAAATCCTAATATTAAACCAAATATACAAATGCCAATAATATAAACCCTAGCACAATTATATTAGTAGATGTGGTTGATATACACTAATTGACTTGTAACAAGCACATGCACAACCACGTTAGTAAATATAGTTGAATACTTTTGTAATGTCACATTGTGATGTTGGAGATACTACAATGCAATGTAACATTGTCACAATGCTTGTCACTTTGCAATGTTCGATAGATTTATGTACCATTCAAATGTCACAACATATATATTATAAACCTAATATTATAAAACAAATATTTTAAATATTATATATTAAATATCCTACATTATAAATCCTAATTTGAGACCCAATATGAAAACCGTAATGTTATAAACCCTAGCATAACACATTAGTAAATGTGGTTGATATACACCGATTGGTGCATACCAAACACTTGCACATCCACATTAGTAAATATCATTGAATAATTTTGTAACATTGGAGAAATTGCAATATAATGTAACATTTTCACGATGTTTGTCACATTGCGATGTTGGAGAAATTGTAATGTAATGTAACATTGTCACAATGTTTGTCACATTGTGACATTTGATAGATTTATGTACCATTCTGACATCACAACATGTATGTTATAAAACCAATATTATAAACACTAATACTAAATCCAATATTATAAAACCTAATATTAAACCCAATATTAAAAACCTTATATTACCCTAACACAACTGCATTAGTAAATGTGGTTGGCATGCACCAATTGACACATATCAAGCTCATGCACAACCACATTATTAAATGTGGTTGAATAATTTTGTAATGTCACATTGCAAAGTTGGAGAAACTAGCTAGATTATAAACTCTTATATCAAACCCTAATATTTTAAACCTTAATATTATAAACCAAATATATTAAACTTTATGGGTTAAATACTCTATATTATAAAACCTATATATTAACCCTAATATTATAGACCTTAATATTAAAAATCCCAATATTATAAATCCAAAGGTTATAAATCCTAGCAAAACCACATTAGTAAACATGGTTGATATACACTGATTAATGTATACAAAGCCCATGCACAACCACATTAGTAAATATAGTTGAATAATTTTGTAATGTCGTATTGTGATGTTGGAGAAATTGTAATGTAATGTAACATTGCACAATGTTTGTCACATTGTGACATTGGATAGATTTATGTACCATTCCAGTGTGACATGTTTAATTATTAAAATAATCAATAATATTCAAACATGCTCAAATACTTAAACATGGAATATAAAGGTTAACTTTGTTTGACTGTGTTTAACTAATGTGGTTGACTATGTTTGAATTTTAAAAATAATCAACAATATTAATAGGTGGCTCTATATGAACAAAATTTGAAGAGTGTTGATTGTCAAACATAGTCAAACATTGTTTGAATATCATAAACCACATTAGTAAATGTGGTTAAATAAGTTTGTAATATAGCATTCCAATGTTGGATAAATTACAATATAAAGTAACATTGTGACAATGATTGTAATAATGTGATGTTTGTCACATGGCGTCATTTGCCACATGGATTGACCTAGTTCACCATGGGTGAACATGGTTTGACTAATTTGACCATGGTTGACCATATTTTTCTATGATATATTATGGATTTCTATATTGATAATAGAAAGCTACAATTGGCCAATTTTATGATGGTGACCTAGGTTGACCATAGTTTTTAAAGGTTGATTATGGTGACTATGATTGACCAATTATGCCTATGATTGACCATGGTTGACCTAAGTTGCCTGTGGTCCAACATGACTCACCATGGTTGATTTAGGTCAACCATGCTAAATAAAGTCAAGTATGTTTGACAATTGTTGACCATGATGACCATAGTTAACTATGATCAATCATAGTCAACCATGGTGATCATAGTTGATGAGGGTTGATCGTGGTTAGACTATGGTTGTTGATGTGTGACTAATATATTGACTATGGGTCAGCATGGTTTAACCATGGGTGAACATGGTTTGACTAATTTGACCTTGGTTCACCATCATTTTCTATGATAGATTATGATTGTCTACATTGATAATGAATGAATACATTTGAGCATGTTTTGCCATGGTGACCTAGGTTGACCATGTTTGACCATATTAACCATTGTTGGCCATGTTTAACATATGCTAATCATGGTTTTCAAAGGTTAATTATGGTGATTATGGTTGACTAAAAATTCCCATGATTGATCATGGCTGACCTATGTTTCTTATTTTTGAACATGATTGACCATTGTTTCACATATTTGTCCATAGTTAGCCATATTTTTTCTATGATAGATTATGGTTTCCCATGTTGACAATAGTTGACCAATTTCAACCATAGAGACCTTGATTGACTATAGTTTTCCATTAGCAATTGGTAGAGAAAAGGATTTTCTAGGTTGAGAGAGATGTCCATAGTTGACCAATGTTAATTATGGTTGACCATTGTAAACCATGGTTGACTATGGCTAACTAAGGTTACATATCATTAGGAATTGGTGACAATGAGTGGCAATGATTAACTATGTTGGCAATGTTTGACGACCATGGTTGAGTTTTACCATGTTTTACCATGCTTAACCATGATTGAGTTTATTTTACCATGCTTGATTAAAATGATTAGAATATAAATATTATTAATATTTTATTTATTAATATTGATTTTAATAATATTTACATGATAATTGTAATGTATATCATTAGTAGTATTAATTTGTTAATCATGTTGTTAGAGTGAATAGAATTTTATTTTTTATTTTTAATAATAATTATTATTTTATATTTAATTTTTTCCCTATGTGGTTCACAGATCCTAGAGATATTCGTGATTGATATGTTATAAAATAAAATATTTGTATCACATAGATCCACGTGAAGGGATGATTTCTGTTGGCTATCACATAGATCCACGTGCCACGTGAAGGGATGATTTCCTCTTGGGCTATCCAAAGATCCACGTAAATGTTAGTAGTATTAATATGGTTTATCATGTTGTTTAGAGTTAATAGAATTTTTAAATTTTATTTTTAATTAATATTATATTATATTATTTTATTTTTCCTATGTGGTTCACAGATCCTTAAAATAAAATATTTGTATACATAGATCAACGTGAAGGATGATTCCTGTTGGCTATCACATAGACACGTAATCGTTAGTAGTATTAATATGGAATTTAGACTTCTGTGATCCATAACATTGTTAGAGAATTTTCGGCGAAATCACATAAATAATCATTTGTCGACGCGTTCTAACCTACCAGTGTGGTTTATTCGTCAGGAAATGATTATTTATGTGATTTTGCCGAAAATTCTCTAAAATATTAATATAGTTTATCATGTTGTTAGAGTTAATATATTTTTAATTTTATTTTTAAATAATAATTATATTATTATTATTTAATTTTTTCCCTATGTGGTTCACAGATCCTATAAAATAAAATATTTGTATCACATAGATCCACGTGAAGGGATGATTTCCTGTTGGCTCAATCACAGATGATTTCCTATTGGCTATCACATAGATCCACGTGAAGGGATGATTTCCTATTGGCTCAATCACAGATGATTTCCTATTGGCTATCACATAGATCCACGTGCCACGTGAAGGGATGATTTCCTGTTGGCTATCACATAGATCCACGTGAAGGGATGATTTCCTGTTGGCTCAATCACAGATGATTTCTTGTTGGCTCAATCATAGATGATTTCCTATTGGCTATCACATAGATCCACGAGCCACGTGAAGGGATGATTTCCTGTTGGCTATCACATAGATCCACGTCTGTTGGCTATCACATAGATCCACGTGAAGGGATGATTTCCTGTTGGCTCAATCACTATCACATAGATCCACATCTGTTGGCTATCACATAGATCCACGTGAAGGGATGATTTCTTGTTGGCTCAATCACAGAGCGTGGCCCCAAAAATGTTGAGAGAATTGAGCCCCTAACCTCTTAATCTCAAAGGTGCTTTAATGATGAGGACTTGACCAATTGAACTAACCCCTAAAACTTGTTAATACTATTTATATTAACAATGTTAATATCATTAATAATATTAATATTATTAATGTTAACATAAAACCTAAAACCTAATATTATTATATTATTAATAACTTATTTATTATATTATATATTCCCAATATTATTATGTTATTATATTATTAATTATTACTATTATTAATATAAAACCTAATCTTATAAACATCTAATATAATGTTAATTTAATATTATTAACATCAATTAATGTTTATTAAATTAATTTTAAGACCTAAAATAAACACCATACACTGAGTAACACCCTTAAACACATTGACATCAATCATACTTTGCCAAATAAATTTTTCCAGGGTATGGATTTGTTTGCAGGCTAAAGGAAGGAAAAAGGTTATGGCCTGGAGTACGAGTTCTCCATTGTGCAACACACATCAAGCATTTAAGAAAGAATGTGTATTTAATAAAGGGGTTGGTAAATATGTATGGTCAAAAATTTACTACCCAACTCTTACTCACAGTGCTCAACCTCTTAATATTTTGCTCTATCAAGTATTAATGAGTTAATGATATATGTTTTTGATAAATGTGTATGAAGAAGTCTTTTAGTTAAATAGAGAGAGTCCAAGGTGTAAGTTTGAGAAGTGGAAATGAGAATAAATATGTATGAAGAAGTCTTTTAGTTAAATAGAGAGAGTCCAAGGTGTAAGTTTGAGAAGTGGAAATGAGAAAATCGTGGAGCAAATTTTGGTTTACCCTTGAAAAAAAAAGTGATTAGGTTTTACTCTTTCTTACTCTGCAAACCCTGGTGAAGTCTAAATCTGTTTTACTGGATGAAGGAGTGGCAACCTCTGTATGAAAATATTCCATGCATTAGAATTTAATCTTAAATTCAAAACTTTTAATTGTCTTACTCCAAGTTTTTATTCTATTTTTTAGTGAGTAAATTACTGTGTTTTTTAGTGAGTAAATTTCTGTGTTTTTTAAACCTGTGTCGAGTTGTGATTTGTTAGCCGCAACTAAAAATTTGGTCTCTGCAACTGATTAGCCACAACTAAAAATTTAGTCTCTACAACTGATTTATTAAGAAAGACTCTTTCCTTTGCCTGCCCTGTAAAATTTCTTCATCCTAATGGTACAAATTTTGGCTTATATTGAATGTATATGGCCACAAATTCATAATTTTCATCATTCCAATTGAAAGGATATTACCGCATATTGTTTTTACATGGAATTGAAACTCCTTCCTTGGCCTTTGTCATGCCCCCAACTCTTTTTTTCTTAAGTTGAGCGGGTGCGGCACCACCTAAATGACTCACTGTTTCCATGGTTGAGCGTTTTACGAACTACGCCTTCACTTTATTAAATCTTCATTTATTAAATTACAATGTGCGGAATAACATTATAACATCATGATAAACATAAATCCAAGAACAACCAAATGCATATAATAAAACTCTTTTATTATATATTTGATAATTTACAATCGACCGGGAGACTAGCTCGATCGGCGTTTACAACTGGGTGGGCGCCCGCCCGTGCAAGAGCGCACGGCGGCCTACCCGAACCACAACCAAGTCCAATGCTTTGTCTGAATGACGGGTGCGCCATGCCAACGAGCACGCCCGACTCCCACAACCGCGCTACAATACAAGTGTTACCACCGCGCCCGACGTTCATCGTTTCACCGTGCCGGCGCTCACACCCAACGCGCCCGACGTATCACCAACCAACCGTGCCAGCGTTCACAACCCAAACGCGCCCGGCACTACAACTCAACCGACTCCTGTTTGCGTTCACCCGCGCTGCACGATGGTGGGTGGGCGGGTCGCCTTGCCCACGCCCGGTCGTTCACCCGACGGGCGGGCGAGCGCGCACCCGCGCCTGCACCACGATACCTCCACGCCGTCCAACCGAACTGTTGCACCGTTACACCTGCTGCCCGACCTGCGGGCGCATCTCCGATGCGGCCTGCGGGTCTCTTCCTCAAACGTCGCACTAAGATTGTGCATTGAGCGATGAGAGTGTATGATGCAATGATCGATTGATGGATCCTTTCCACAGAATTCCGCCATGGTTTATACCCATCGTTGGAGGGGCTGTCCGTCCAGCCGACTTGCCAAACTCGTCCTCTGCCTCCACACGCTAACGCTTTGTCGTAAGGTCGGCCCGCCCATCGTGCGGGACCGCCCACCAAGCATAACGTCGGCTCACCGGTTGGCATGTCCAACTCGTCGTATAAACTCACGAGCGTCCTCCACATTCGCGCGTCCAACTCGTCGCATGAGTGGAGCGCATTTCTCATACTTAGCCGATTTCACTTCGCGGAGGGCGCGTGCCCAGGCCGCAGTGCTAGGGCGCTACATCCTCCCCCACTGGAAATCATTGTCACCCTCAACAATCCTGCACGCCTAAGTACTCTTCGTTCAAACCTCGCAATCTTCCTCTTCCATCTCCACAATGAGTCTTCCGATTCCCAACTCTCTTCTTTTGGTGCTCCCTTCCATCTGACAAGGTACTCCCGTTTCTGGTGGCAACCAATACTTGTAGTCCGATAACTCAGTATCTTCTACAACTCCAAGCCTGGTTTGTCCACTATACCAGCTGGTCCTCTCGGCGGTTCAGCTCTCTCTGGATGGTCTGAATCAAGCCTACATCTCTTCAACTGACTCACATGAAAAACTGGATATTTCATGTGCATATGGTGTGGAAGCTTCAACTTATAAGCAACCTCCCCCACTCATCTCTCCACACGAAATGGTCCCTCATACTTCCGTTGCAGTTTGGCAGTCATCCCCTTGGCTGGCTGAAACTGCTCTCTGGTAATCCTGAGAAACACCATATCTCCCACACTGAACTGCACATCCCGTCTTCCCCAATCAGCATACTTCTTCATTCTCCTTGCAGCATCGTGCAAGCACAACCGTGCCAAATCCAAGGTCTCCTCCCAAGCCTTCATGAACTTCTTCACATGAGGACTCCTCATCCGACCTGTAGTCTCAACGGTGTGCGGAGCAACCAGCATCTGTCCATTCACCAACTCAAATGGACTGTACCCCGTCGCAGAACTCTTTTGAATATTGTAGCTAAACTGAGCAATATCCAAGAGTTTAGACCAATTCTTTTGATCAACCGTGACATAATGCCTCAAGTAGTCCTCCAGCAATGCGTTGATATGCTCGGTCTGTCCATCTGTCTGCGGATGGTAGCTCGAACTCATCAGCAATTCTGTCCCAACTATTTTGAACAATGTTGTCCAAAATCTCCCTATAAACCGTGTATCTCTGTCACACATGATACTCAACAGCATCCCCCAATACTTCACCACGTTCTTGAAGAACAGCTCAGCAGTACGCTCAGCTCCACATGGTACCTTCGTCGGAACGAAGACAACATACTTGGAAAAACGATCGATAATGACCATAATCACATTATACCCCTACACCTGCAGTAGTGAGACAATGAAGTCCATAGAGACACTCATCCATGGCCTCTCTGGAATAGGTAAAGGTTGCAACAATCCTCCTTGCCTTTGATGGTCCGATTTGTTCTGCTGACAAATGATGCATGTGTGCACATACTCCTCCATTTCCTCCCTCATCTTCTCCCAAAAGAACCCTCTCTCCAACAATGCCAAAGAATGACGCTGCCCTGGGTGGCCAGCCCATGGAGAATCGTGGCACTCCTTCAAGAGGTGCCTCCTAAGACCAGATGTCTTTGGAACATAGAGTCGGCTCCCAAAGAACAAGTAACCGTCTCGTAGAAAGAACCTGCGTGTCTTTCCCTCCTTTATCTGCTTCACCATATTTTTCTCTAAAGTATCGGTCTCCACACTTTCCTTTAGTTTGTTTTGCATCTCTTCCGACATCTGAATTCGACTCCTACTCCTTGCTACCCGGTCTTCTCTCTCCAATGGTGCAAGCTATCCCTTCCTGCTAAGGGCATCTGCTAACGCATTGTGTCTACCTGGTCTGTACTCAATAGACATGTCGAACTCTGCCAAGAAGTCCTGCCAACGAGCTTGCTTTGCAGAAAGCTTCGGTTGTGATGTAAAATAACTAGCTGCAACGTTTTCAGTCTTGACAACAAAAGGCTTCCCAATCAAGTAGTGCCTCCATAGGTGAAGACAATGGATGATCGCAGTCATCTCCTTCTCATGAACTGGATACCTCCGCTCTCTATCCTGCAACTTCCGACTCTCATAGGCCACCAGATGCCCATCCTACATAAGAACTCCTCCTATGGCAAAATTTGAAGCATTTGTGTGCACCTCGAATGGTCTCTCGAAGTCAGGTAACTTCAGTATCGGTGTTGTAACCATTCTTCTCTTCAACTCATCAAATGCCTTCTGACATTTCTCCGTCCAACACCACTTCTTGTCCTTTTTCAGTAGGTCTGTCAGTGCCGATGTTACTTTGGAGTAACCTTCTACGAACTTCCGTTAGTAGTTGGTCATGCCCAAGAACACCCTCATATCATGGACATTCTTCGGTTCAACCCAGTCTTCGATAGCCTTCACCCTGCTTGGCTCCATCCATATGTACCCCTCTCCAACGATGTGCCCAAGGAACGGTATCTCTGTCTGAGCAAACACACACTTAGAATTTTTCAAGAACAACTGATTCTCCCTCAGTGCCTCGAAAACCATCGCCAAGTGCTTCTTATGATCCTCCATGTTATCACTGTAAACCACTATATCATCCAGGTATACCACCATGAACGAGTCCAAGTACGGTCGTAGGACATCATTCATCAAAGTAAAAAATATCGTAGGAGCGTTGCATAACCCAAATGACATAACAAGGAACTCAAAACTGCCATACCTTGTTACGATTGCGGTCTTCTTCTCGTCTCCTTCGGAAATCCGTACCTGATAGTAACCATGCCTAAAGTCTGGCTTGGAAAACACTCGGGCCTTCGCAAGCTTGTCGAAGCAATCAATAGCCAATGGCAAAGGATACCTGTTCCTCACCATCTGCTTGTTCAATGCACGGTAGTCACAGCACATCCTTAGCTTATTGCTATCCTTCTTTCATTGGAATAATACTGGAGCTCCATATGGGGACCTTGAAGGTCTAATGAAACCTGCATTAGCTAACTCCTTTAGCTGTCATTTCAATTCCTCCAACTCAGGTCCTGACAACCGATAAGGTGCTTTAGTCGGGGGTTCCTTCCTTGGTTCAAGCTCAATGCTGTGGTCCACCGCACGCCTTGGTGGAAGCTTCTTTGGAAGCTCATCAGGCATCAAATCTGCATATTCGGCAAGCACATCAGAAATCTCAGCTGAAATAGGCGTCCCCACTTCAACACCGTCGACTCCTTTGAACATCACCGCATATGTCTCCACGCCTGATTCCTTCATGGCTCTCTCCAAACTTAGTGCAGAAACATGCTGCACATTGACTTCCCTCCTTTGCCTATGTGTGGGCAAAGTCCAAGTCCGTGTCTGCCCAACCAGCACTACCTCATCACAGAAGGGGACAACAATAGCCTTGTTTCCCTTCAAGAAATCTTGTCCAAGTATTACGTCGAAGTTGTTCATCTCCATCACCCTGAAGTCCAACTGACCCGTCCAGTCTCCTATCTGCACCGGCACTTCGTGTGCCAAACCCGTCACCTTGGCCTTAGAGTTCACTGCCTTGACCTCCAAGTTGGATGGAAGGATCGTTAGTCCAACAGCGTTAGCCAACCGTGTCGTCATGAAGTTATGGGTGGCCCCTGTGTCCACAAGAGCTTGAGTGGTCTTCCCATGAACCACCAAGTCTAGGAAACCCAGACTGTTCATCCATGATTTCTCCATAGCCTGCATACATTTCCGTTCTCGTCGTTTATCATCAACTTCAATCGCAACTTCAATCACCTGTGAACCTGTTCGGATAGCACTTGTCATGGAGTGCAAGTGTGCATCACCTTCATATACCGGCTTCACTTCTCTTGAACCTGCTCTGATAACGCCTGTCATGCCCCCAACTCTTTTTTTCTTAAGTTGAGCGGGTGCGGCACAGCCTAAACGACTCACCGTTTCCATGGTTGAGCGTTTTACAAACTACGCCTTCACTTTATTAAATCTTCGTTTATTAAATTACAATGTACGGAATAACATTATAACATCATGATAAACATAAATCCAAGAACAACCAAATGCATATAATAAAAATCTTTTATTATATATTTGATAATTTACAATTGACCGGGAGACTAGCTCGACCGGCGTTTACAACCGAGTGGGCGCCCGCCCGTGCAAGAGCGCACGACGGTCTGCCCGAACCACAACCAAGTCCAATGCTTTGTCCGAACGATGGGAGCACCGCGCCAACGCGCACGCCCGACTCCCACAACCGCGCTACAATACAAGTGTTACCATCGCGCCCGACGTTCACCGTTTCACCGTGCTGGCGTTAACACCCAACGCGCCCGGCATATCACCAACCAATTGTGCCGGCGTTCACAACCCAAACACGCCCGGCGCTACAACTCAACCGATGCCTGTTTGTGTTCACCCTCACTGCACGATGGTGGGCGGGCGGGTTGCCTTGTCCACGCCCGGTCGTTCACCCGATGGGCGGGCGAGCGTGCACCCACGCCTGCACCACGATACCTCCGCGCTGTCCAACCAAACTGTTGCACCGTTACACCTGCCGCCCGACCTACGGGCACATCTCCGATGCGGCCTGTGGGTCTCTTCCTCAACCATCGCACTAAGACTGTGCGTTGAGCGATGAGAGTGTATGATGCGATGATCGATTGATGGATCCTTTCCACCGAATTTTGCCATGGTTTATACCCATCGTTGGAGGGGCTGTCCGTCCAGCCGACCTGCCAAACTCGTCGTCTGCCTCCACATGCTAACACTTTGTCGTAAGGTCGGCCCGCCCATTGCGCAGGACTGCCCACCAAGCATAACGTCGGCTCACCGGTTGGCATGTCCAACTCGTCGTATAAACTCACGAGCGTCCTCCATATTCGCGCGTCCAACTCGTCGCATGAGTGGTGCTATCACAAAATCATGTACTGATGGCTGCTAATCAGTTAGACTCTATGTAACTCTTTCAGACCAGGCTTTAGACTAAGGTTTAGCCTCCTTAGTCAGAGAGGGCTCTCTCACAGATTTTAGATATGCATTAAGGGCAAGAAAAGATGGCTAACTCTTTAAACAGTAAATGAAGTTTAAGCTGGTTGGAACAACAAAATTAGACTTCTTCCATTAGGCTCACGGAGTCATACACTTCTGCAGTAAATTATTAGCTACTCAATCATGGAAGCCAAGGCATATAATGTCTCAACACTCAGAACATTTCTCACGAAGAACCTCAATTCAAAAGACATACACAGGAAGTCTGAGCACTAGGTGAATTCAGAGTGATTGCATATTTAGTGAATTGTAAAACAAGAAGAATAAAGACCAAACCACATATACTCTGATCATTTGAAACACAAGATGAATCTTGGGAAGAAAAAGTACTGCTTCTATTACTGTCAAAGTCTTTTTACATAAGCCAACATGAAAACTCTGGTTTTATCATAAATCTCCAACCCTTTTTACATTTCTGCTCCAACTATATATAGAGTTCTTCTTCTAACTGATGAGATTCCTCCTCAAGCATGAGGGGAATTCGAATTCCTCCTTATTTGACACCTATTGACACTTAAACTAACTATTTAATACAAAAGACAGCTAACTAGGAGTCCTAGAGACCTAAAACAATTAGGAGTGTAACTCCTCATTATGACCAAAACAACCTTATCTAAATATTTAAGACATTATTTGACACCTAAAACTCCATGATGTCGAACTTGATGAAGCCTCCCACGTGGTCACCCAACTGCTGATGAAAAACCCTAGAAATTAGGGAACATGTCTCCCTGTTTTTTAGGTTTATATCCTTGAAACTTGCAGAGCCTTTATCTCTTCATCCATGACGCATTTTACAAAACTGAAGGAGGTTTTTGTAGCCCATGTTGTCTAGAACAAAAAAATATCCTGGTTTTTTAAAACATTCCTCCAGCTGTTCAGAATCTGTCCTTGAGAAACACGTGGCAAACAGGAAATGAAAAACTGCATCTATAGCAGTTTCGTAGCGCAACTTTAGTCACCCGTTTCTCCCATCTCAGAATGAATTTGAAGAAACTAAAAGAGGTTTTTGTAGTGTAGCATGTTAGGAAGGAAAAACTCTTTCCGTTTGCAAAATTGAGTTCTCAGCTGCTCAGGAAAGCTTCTGTAATTTAACTAGTAAAAACAGTTTGTTTGCTAAAACAGGCTTCTTCAGGGGTTCCAAAAATCACAGTTTCAATGCCAAACTCTGATTGTCTTGGGATTTCTTTTCTCAACAGCCACTCATTGAATGGATTAAAGGCCAAAGATTTAACCTCACTTTGATGAATTACAACTGATTGTTGATGCTTGTTAGGTGCAGGTGTACGCATGTCCCATATGAGAAAATGACAATCATTTCCAACAGAGCCAAAAAGGTATTCATCCTTGAAATGCCATGAAACATCTTCAACTGCTCCCAGGCCTCTCAAAACTGAGTGGAAATGTATAATTCTTCAAGAAATATTATACCAAGGAAGACCATCAAAATCTGAAACAAAACCTTACTTGATGTGTGACTGTC
>APFE031396991.1:19366-44346 GCA_000404065.3 Pinus taeda | reverse complement strand
TCTAGAAATTGCAAAATTAAAATTAAACACCTGAATATGCATAAAATACATCAAAATGAGATGGATGTGATGGAAAATGGATGGAAAATATAAGAATTAAGTAGGTTTCCCTAAGCAAAAATAGACCAAAACTGAGGCCCAACATCTCTCCCTTGCTGATCTTCAAGCATGTCCTCATGCTTGCCTTTGTCTCATTGATCTTCTGCCTCTGTATGCTGACCTCCCTTGCTGTTCTACCAATGGCTCTGTCCCTTGAATATTTCTCTTGAGCTACCTGTAAAAGGATATCTATGCTTTCATATACTTCTTCTCTTTTCTTGTGGATGACTTTCTTTACCAATATATCATTCTGGATGAGCGGCTTTAGAGAAGACAACAAATAAAACGAATTTTTCAACACATTCTGACATAGGATCCATGTCCCTCTCAAATCAACAATTTTACTCAAAGCATCCAATATCCAGTTTCCCTTACATCTCATTAAAAGAAGCAATTTTTTATGTCTAGGCATTCACTCTCAATTTAGCCACTGATTTACCCATGCAATCTGCAAAATACGGGTTGGAAGAACCATAAAAATATCCCAAATGAAAATGAATTTGAGAAAACTGTTTCCATGGAGTCTAATTAGGCTCGTTCTGAAGAAAACCCATGTTTTCGTTTTTCAAATTTCATGTTATTTTACTCAGAAAAAGGCAACGAAAAATAATGGCTTAACAAAATTGAAATGCATTCCTAAGATTGAATGCTCATTTAATTTGAAATCAATTTTTTTCTTCAAATTTTTCTCCAATATCTTGCTCACCTCTTTTATGATGCTCTTAAAAAAACAATTGAATTTCATGCTTGTTTTATTTATGTTTCAGTGCAACAATAATAAGCATTACCCTTTGTAGAAAAGAAACACCTTTGTAAAAAAACTGAGCGCTGCTTTGAAATAGAAATATTTTCTCTCTGCTCTCTGTACAATTCATCATGCAAACCAGGATTCCATTAGCATAATTTTCCATTCGCTGTTCAGTCTTCAATGATTTATAAAATATCAATCGACATATGACTCTTCCTTCACTATTCCAATGACCAATATAAACCCCTGCTTTATTTGTGTATTAAAAACACGCAATACAGACCCAAGTATTTTGTTTTATTTACGCATTTTCATGCATCAAACTAGGATTTGATAGAACTGCCTGATTGTATGAAAACCTGGGACATGGATCCTATGTCATAATGTATTGAAAAATTCGTTTTATTTGTTGTCTTCTCTAAAGCCGCTCATCCAGAATGATATATTGGTAAAGAAAGTCATCCACAAGAAAAGAGAAGAAGTATATGAAAGCATAGATATCCTTTTACAGGTAGCTCAAGAGAAATCTTCAAGGGACAGAGCCATTGGTAGAACAGCAAGGGAGGTCAGCATACAGAGGCAGAAGATCAATGAGACAAAGGCAAGCATGAGGACATGCTTGAAGATCAGCAAGGGAGAGATGTTGGGCCTCAGTTTTGGTCTATTTTTGCTTTACAAAAAACTACTTAGGGTTAGGGTTTTGGAATGAATATGGAAATTATGAAGGGAATGTAGAATTATAAGGGTTATGGAATGAAAAATATGTACATATGTACATTGGATTAGGTCTAGGGTAAATGAAAATGCAGAATATAGGATGATGGGTATAAAATAAGGGATATAGGATGAAGGTAATGTAATGAATATGCATTCAGGTATTAACTCAATTTTAACAAAGTCTAAAAATTTCTACAAAAATGTGAATTTACAAGAGCAAAATTTGTACTTACTATTTTTGTACTTCCCTGTAGTATTAGATGCATGCTGATATTCTTTAACAATATTGGATGAAGTTGTCTTGATTGAATATTGTAGATAGATAGAGCTTATTTATGCCTTCTGTTCTAGCATCCTTCATTGATTCTAGTCCATTGATTGTTGATGTCGTTCAGGTCCCTCTGTAATTGATTCATGATAACTCAGGTCCCCTCTGTCATGTATATTTTGATGCAATATATACATGTTTTTGCTAACATTTCAGGTCCCTCTGCAATTGGTTTCAAAAATATTTCAGGTCCCTCTGCCAACAATACAAGTTCCATCGTCAATGCAGCTGCATAACTAAGTTTATGTTTGTGAACCTTCCCCCTTGCTGATGGGAAGACTTGTCCTCAAGTCTTCTTTATTCTGGAGGATGATTCCTGCAAACTCAAACTGAAGAAATGGTAAAACAAAATAGAGAATTCATATTGGCCAAACAAGTTGGTTTTCCGATATGAATTCGAGTTTGTATTGTGCCACTTTTGTGGATTTTCACAACCAAACTCCTTTATTATTTTTGATCTTTTTCTATTTTTTTTCTTTTCTAGATGGAGGTGGGGTGTAATGGAGTTGGGAAGTATGAAAAGCTTATGGAAATAGGTTATATTGAAGTCATGAGATAGTAGTAAATGGATAGATAATAAGTCTTGGACTTCAACATGCTTGGTCATGGAGCTTAACATACAGTATGGATGATGGATCAAATCTTGAACAATATGGATTCAATATGAAAGGCTTCTTTGAAGATTGATGTGACTTGACATGGTATTGAACTTGACTGCTTCTTCTAATGATTAGCTTCATGTCTTTTTGCTTTGATCTCGATCACGTTGTAGGGTTTGTTGGTGTTGTTGGTCAACATTGAAGAGAAAGCTTCAAGAGTTTGAGTTTCATTGAATGAACTCAATATCAGGTGAATTTTCACTTTGCTTTGACTTGAACATTTGTATTCATATTCTGGAATATGAATTTGACTTTGAAAATTTTTTCATTCATGGAATTCACTCCTTCATTCTTCTTATGACTTGCAAAAACATAGCACTTGCCTGCAATACAACATTAGATGATGGAGGAAGAGAGGTGTACAGTCTCTCTTCTTCCAATAAACATGTAAATCATTACAAGCATTGCTCAGAAAACAAGTCCAAATATGATAGACAAACATAATGCATTTATTTACCCCTTTGAGGAATGGTGGCCAGCCTAGACCTCCTAGCGGTATTTTGTTTACAAAATATTTGTTTGATATCCTATTAGAGTGATTCCAAAGCCAACTTGAAGTGAATTCATATGGCTACCTCCAGTATAAACAGATTTTCAAAATGGTTTTAAATCAGATGGTAAAAATTATAAGGAGTGCCATGTTTGATAGAGCTTCTTGTGAATTTGTAACTAGACCAACAATCACTATTTGAAGTGTAACTTCTTCGATAAATATCAGATCAATGTGATTCCACTTGGAGATTAAATTAGATTCATTTTTGTATTTCCAATAGAAACAGGTTTTAAAAATTCTTAGGCTTGATATCAGAAAATTGATGATGAACAGACCTAGGAGGCAGAGTTTTACTATGCTGGTTTGAAGACATTCAGTCACTAAATGTGGCATAACTTTTTCATTTCCCCTCCAAATGGGATGACTCCAATTGTGTCTTAAACTAGACTTGAATATATATCTCCCTTATAAACAGGTTTTGAAAATAATATGATTTAGTATTTCAAATATGCCAATGAACAGTCATGACCTAGAATTGTCACCTTGCAGAGTTTTCGACAAGCAGTTAGTATTTCAAGAATAACTTTTTCATATGATATCTGATTGAAGTGATTCAAATTGATTTGGAAACTAGATTCCAAGGGCTATTTTTCCTATGAATTTCAGATAAAAATGTTTCCATTAGACACTTCAAATATAGGCTGTACTAACTCTGTTTTCAACATTTCACTTGAGACCTAGTTTTGATTTTGATCACATTTTTATTGTGATATAAATTGAAAACTTCAAAATGGATTCCAAAACTAGATTTCAAGAGATATGTAAAATAAACCATGATTTCAAAATGATCCTATATGGTTACCCAAAATAGGCTTGGTCTTACTGCATTTTGCCATGTAGTCCTTTCAAATGAATATTGAACAATGATTTGAAGAAATTGTTTGAAACAAATTTATTATGGAAGTCTTATTGTGAGTTCATTCTACTTTTTTATTTATTCTATTCTATCCTATTCTATTTTATAAAATAATTCATTCTCTCAAGTATAAGAGAATTTCCAGTGCATCCATTTTCGTAACAAGATCATAAGTAAACTCATATCCAAATTTGAAAAATATACTTTAATGTATGTTTGGACATGAAAATTTATTTGATCAAGATTTGATGAGAAAGAATGTTGAAGAATGGAGTAGTGTTGTGAGCTAATGACTAATTGAAACCAAGTATTAAGATGATCTTTGTCTGCTTGGTTCTCATTAATTGTCATAGCACAAAACTCTTCTTGTGGTACTTGTTCAAAATCTTGTATGCACAAGGGATCGTGTGATATACTTGCTAGAAATTCTTCAATTTTTGGCTCTAATGTTTGATCTTCATTGCCCATGATCCATGATTCATTCACCTCCTCACAAAGATAGCTAGAAGAAAGTTCTAGATTCTCTTCCTGTGGATCATCTTCATGGATGTTTTGTTGCTCTTCTATCCTTTGACATAAAGATTCAATCCTAGTGAGCATTCTAAATTGAGGACAAGGACTTGAAAATAGTTTTGTGGTAGCATACCCTCCTTCTCTAAATGATTTCTTTAACATCATTCTTTAGATCTTGTGTTGCAAATGGATTTTGTAGTTATTTTTTATTTTATGTTTTTGTTGGGGGGTTTGTTTTGGGAAGTCTACTTCTAGGATCTCTATTTCTAAGCATAAAGAAACATAACTAAGAGAAATGCATACTAACTAAATTTTTAGTGTTTTTGTGTACCTTCTATTTGACTATACTGATAATTACCTCCCCGGCAACGGCACCAAAATGTTGGGCTAATTTATTGACTAAATTAACGCAAGTATTTAATTATCAATCCGGGTTTGTAAAACTTGGAGGCAAATCCACTGTATATGGACATTAGATATAATCAAGTTTAGAAGACAAAATTTGAAGATTTAAAGAAGTGTATATTACAAATATAAACCTATTTTAACAATTTCTAATTCACTTATGTAATATATGAGGGAAGAGGCTCCTTACTTAGGAGAACCAGGTTGTTCTTCCCTACAATACTACATTCATGAAGATAAATCTAAGAGCACTAATTAACAATGGTTTATGATGCAGAAGATGTAGAAGAAGATGCTCCTAACTAAGGAGGTCCATATTGTCCTTCTTCACAATCCTACTATATCAAAATCACCATTGCTTCAAACCAGAAATGCATAAATAACTTCAAATAAGAAAAGGAGAATGAAATTCAGTTTTAGTTCAAGATCAAATAGAAGGAGAATTTAACTTAAATTCTTGTGTGTCCCTTCATATGTAGATTAGAATTAAACCAATATTCATTCAGCAATCATCACACATCTAAATACATTCGAAACAAAAACTAGTCTATGAAAACTATGAAAATTAAACTAAGAAGTGTACTTAGCTTGGTATGGGGGCCCTCCACCCTTGCCTTGCACACTTGAAGAAATCTCAGCTACAACAACTTCAGTAGATCAACCAAGCATGAACAACAAATTGGAATGAAACAAGTTCTTCAATTTAGCTCTCAACTCAAATTATACAGAAGTTACATACAAATTCCATTCCTCCCAAAAGCCATCAAAGTCTTGGCTTTAAATAGAGGTTTAATGAAACAAACTGATCTATATTATCTCTAACACTCATATCTACTCATATCCACCTATCCAATTCGAACTCATCCAATTCATCCCAAGAAATATGGTCAATCCCATAAAATCACAAAACTGCCCTATTTCCTAGGGATTTTCTGGTGACTAGTCATGTTTGACCAGCCTTGACCGGGCCTAATAAAGCTTGTTTTGGCCGAACCAAGTGGATTTAGCTTAGTCCTAGTTCCCAAGATGTCCATCAATGCATCAAACTCGAGCCCAAGTGTCTGCAAATAGGTCATCCACATAGCTATTACGGGAATTTCTGATTCAGTCCAAAATTGCACTTGAAACTCAATTTTCATAAAAACTTCTAGAAATTGCAAAATTAAAATTAAACACCTGAATATGCATAAAATACATCAAAATGAGATGGATGTGATGGAAAATGGATGGAAAATATAAGAATTAAGTAGGTTTCCCTAAGAAAAAATAGACCAAAACTGAGGCCCAACAGGTTGCTTTTGATTTTTTCCTTTGTCAGATGACACGACATTGACTTCAGAAGCAAGAGTGTTTTCTGATGCATTGGAAGTTTGATTGGAAGTGGCAAGTGTTTGACCATATGGTCTATCTTCCATTTGCGTGCTCAAAGAACTAATCACACCGTCATTGGCATGAGAGTCCTTACTCAATTGGGGAGGAGGAGGAATAGTGAAAGCTAGTTGGGGTGCATTGAGAATCTTGTCGTAGAGTGTGCTGGATTGTGTATAAATCAAATCCAAATATTGGGCACGAGCAATTACTTGCTCTTCTATGAAAACTCCACCTTTCGCCACATCCTCGGTGATTGATGACAACAAGTATTTTATGAACCACTCAGCCAAAAGCTGATCAGGAACATAAGTATTAACCATTCGACGATGATGCTACCACTCATTAATATGATCTAATATATGAGTAGCAGTAGCCTATTTAAAGTTGGTTAGGAGTTCCGTTCCAGTCTCGTATCTGATAAGTAACTGGAAGTGGGTCAAAAATGTGGTGGCTAAAGTTGTAAAGTTGTCGAAAGACACTCGTGGTAACTCAATGTGCCACTTCACAGCCAGACCAGTAAGCATTCTTTGCAAAAGACGGAGTTTAACTGAGTCATCATTTAAGGAGTTTGATGAACACCACAAATGAAAATTCATGACATGATTCGATGGGTCTTCTCTGGGATTTCCATTGAATTTCAAAATGTTAGAAGGTAACTTATGTGGAATCACTGGCCACCAAGGTGCATATAAGATTGGATCATTAGTGAGCTGGTTTAAATCTGGTAATTTAAGAGTTGCTACAAATGGAAACTGTCGATTCAAGTTAGGTTGAGCATACCCAGGATATGATGGAATTTCCTGAGCAATAGGTCTTTACATACCAACATAGGGCATCTGCATTGGGTAACCTTAATAAGGTGGTTGTTGAAAAAATCTGGCATAAGGTGGTTGTTGATAACCAGGTTGAATTTGCAGTTGTCCATAACCAACAAAGCCTTGTTGACTAGGAACTTGGTAAGCTTGATATTGTCCAAACCCATTGAGCCTATTGGGCAGGTCCAAATTGGGGTTGGAATTGTTGGAATTGAGGTTGTTGATATTGGGACTGCCATGGTTGTTGAATCAACTGTTGTTGTTGTTGGTACAACTGTTGTTGATTTAATGGTTGTTGTTTCCTAGCAATGAATGGTTGACCAAGTTGTGAATAAACTGTACTAGTGTAAGCCCGAGTCACTCTAGATAAAGGTATACTAAACTGAGGTTGTTGGACCCTAGGCACAAGCGGTTGTTGTATAACAACTTGAGAAACTTGGACCTCTTGACCCGAAAATTGTGGTTGTGAGGTAGAAGGACCAGTTTGTACAGGTTGAGATACAACTGTTTGAACTTGTGAATGCGGTATAGTAGTAACAACAGGTGTCGTAGGAACAGATAACATAGTTTGCATTGGTTGTGTTGGATACACAGGCCTTGGTTGAACTGGAATTGTTGGTTTCCATTGACAGACTCGCATTCTAGGTTGACCTGAATACTGCAGGATACTACCATATGATGGTCCTCTAGGATACAAAGGATAAGGTGAATAAGCATATTGCTTTCCATATGGCGGAAATCCAGTATTTAATGGATGCATAGGTCATTGTTGACTAGATTGCCCAATTTGATATTGATATGCAGGATGAAACTATTGAGTTCCCATTAATGAAGAACCAGGTAAAATTCTGATTGAGGACATGGGTGATGACCATGGTGTAGAAGCAACCCCTGAGTGGGTTCCATATAAAGATTGGTAACCAACTAGGATGGATGATTCACCATATAGGTGTGACTCAGGAGTAGTAGAAAACATAGAAGAGGTTGCGACAGAAGATTCTCCCGTAGCTGCATCAGATGATATAGTCTATGATGTTGATGGTTGTTTAGCCATAGTTAACTAACCCAATAGATGTTCTAAAGAATCGAAAGGTACTTGAAAAGAAGTAAGATAAAAAGGAGTAGTAAAATGAGGAGTATAAAGATAAAGCCCGGTTCCAAAATGGAATGGGATTTCAGGTGTAGTATCTTCTCCTAGTTCTTCCTCAACAACAAGTAAACCAGGTGGAAGAACTTCACCATCTGGTTCGTAACAGACTTCTGGTGTTGATAAAGTGGGAGTTTTAGTAATTATTGATGCTTGAGGGTTAATCAATTGATCTTCTTTCGGTGAAGTAACACTTTCTGAATGTTCAAATTTTAAGCCCAAATGTTTCGGTAAAAGAACAATAGTTTCAGAGAGAGGTTCCTGAACAAGTTCAGGTTTAGAAGTAACTTTTGTTTGAACTGTGATAGGTATTGGATTAACTTCTGGTTGAACTGATTCAAATTCAGAAGTAATTTCTTGTTAAGAAACTTCAAGTTGTGGATCAGCTTGTTTTTGAACAACTTCGGTTACTGTTTCACTAATATCAGTGATAATGTCCCTAGGTAATTGTGAAACTTCTTCTTTAGAAACAGATGTACTAGAAATAGTTGGAGTAACTCTAACTCGAGTCTCAGTACTTACTGAAATGGATGATTCTGGTAATTCAGATGAAGAACCAATATTTCTTGATGTACTTGACTGAGTTAAGTGAGACCGCTTTAACCGAATAGGTGTAGCTTTGGGTGGCAAAGGCAGTTTACTCGCTGTTCTCTGCAAACGACGGGGTAAGGGTTGATGTTCCTCCACGATTGCTTAATTAATTTAATTACAAAAAAGAAATAAAAAAAAGGGGTAAGCTAGGCAAAAGGTTTACCAAGCAACTGTGAACTGCAGAATACCTCCTGGTGAACCAAGGAGTACAGGCAGGTAATCTCCCTGAATGTTGTGTTCGGTGTATCACAATGCACAAGGTGACCGACTTAGCTACCTAAGGATGGATAGCAACCTAGTGTTGTCCTCCCATATATACCCGAAAGTATGTGGAGGCCCAATCCGTATAAGCATTGTCTAATGCAAAATCACACAATGAGAGCATTCCCATATACTTTATGTATTGTAACATTGCCCTATATACCTGAAGGTACATGGACGAGCTATGATATACTCATGTACATGGAATGCGGTATCAGACTTGGGATGTATTATAGACAAGTTAGCGACAACTGCTTTGTTTTACGATGCCAGAACACATCTCTAGCCTAGAACCACTAAATATTTTTTGTTAATGACAATGCTCCATTAGGTAACTTGATGTTAATTTGAAGTTAATCTTTCTTACGAATTTTCCTTTCAGGTTCACCACGTGATGTATTCTGAAATTCCTAGGAATGCAACTATTATGATAAGCATTCTTCCCATTCAATTTAACAATGAAAAATCTTAGCTATTAGGGATAGAGCAATCATATTTCTTTCGATCAAAGAGCAAAGAGCACAATCTAATGCAATTTCCTTAAACTATTCCTATGAGCACACACAAACGTTTTCAATGCAACATGCATGTATTTCTTTTTTATTTCCTTAATGTGAATGTGAACAAAAAGGAAACTAATGCACATACAATCAATCAATCTTTAACAAGAACAAAGACTTTACGGCAGTTCTGTCTCGAAGGAAAAGAAGACTTTTACGACACTTTCTTTCGAACAAAGATTAATCAACTATAATATAACTTTGACTATGGATCGATAATTACAAAGAAAACATTTAAGAAACATTAATCAACCAAGTCAAATTAGGGCTAGAAAAGGAGATAGAAAAATGTTTTCTGAGACATGACATTCATTGATCAATCAACAAGCAATCAAATAGAGAAAAATTGGTAAAAACTCAATCCAAAGGTGGGAAATTGACCCTAGCGAGATCAACGCAACCCTGAATGGGAGACAATGCACTTTAGAGCACTGTGCCTAAGCCAAGCATGCTCTGCAGTGCACTGTGTCCCTCACAATCCTGCGCTGGTGATAGTGAGCCATTTCAAAAGGAAATTTGACACAATTTTGACCAAAATTCAATGAAAAAGAGCTGAAATACAATCAATGAACACAAGTAGGGTTCACAAGAGTGTCCTAAGAGGTGGATAAGGTACTAGGAATGATGATCTCTCCCCAATGGAGTCGCCAATTTGTTTAGGAGAATTTGGTATCGACGGATAAATACTAATTCCATAGATAAGTAGTCATATCTAGAACAACAATTTAAAGCACTTTAGCCTTTTCCTATAAGCAATAGATAAGACAAAGAAGATGAGAATACCTACTTGTAGTTCCACTTTCCTCTTGTCTCCCTTGTATCGATCATGTCACTCCTTCTGTACTTAACACGCTTGAGAAGTACCTGTAAACATCAACAAAAGGCAAAGAACTGATCAAAGAAAAAGATATATTGAATACAAGTAAATGGAATCAGATACATTCACACATATAAGCATCATATATAAATATAAACATATGGGAAAAAGGTGTAAATACTTTATTGAATTGAAGAAGCAATTACAACCATCATGTCTGATTTGAAGTCACTCCTCCAACTTGGATCCCATCCACATCACATCAAAAGCATGACAAACTTGTAGCATAACAATACTTGTCTCAAAGCCAATTCTCATAGCAACATTATCTCCTTACTATTCAACATTGTGCAACCCCTAATCACTTATATCAATGTTCAATTTATAGGAGGATGAAGGAGGTTATGTCATAAATCGGGGTATTGAATGGCCTTCCATACTTAGAATTAGTTCCATGGAGGAATGGATGAGAGGATAGGATGTATCTTAACTCATTCCTCATCCATTTTCGAGCTCATAGGAGTTGATAAGTGAGGGAAACTTCTAGATGACTCCAAAATATAATAATATTCCCCAAACCCTATGTGAATTTCGTTCAATATCGCCTAGTGTAGGTGAAAGAGGGCCTAAGTGCTCTGCAGAGAACCCTGGCATGGACTCAACTACTCTGCAATGCACCCTTACATGGGCCTACCTGTGCTGGTCCCTCTAGAGGTCATTTTAGGATGTCTTTAAGTCATGAAACTGTTGGGAAGGAGGCATTCAAAAGGGTGAATTGTTTAGGGCATGTAGCAACTGAAATTAGGGATTGATGGGCCATAAAATAGTGATCTCGATGATGGGAGTGATGTGCCCAAATGGATTTGTAACACTTCTTGATTTTCTATCACTTTGTGAGTTTTTTTGGATTGATACTGACAATTTCATTTGAGAAATGAGATAATATGAGTATATTTAGATTTATATATTCTTAAGATATAGTTATAAATTGATAACTCATGTTTAGAATTACAATATTTTAATCCATCTTGATGTCTATACAAAGCTTAGAGAATAAGTCTACTATAAATTAGATTTAAACACATTAAATAAATATGTTAAAATTTTAAATTTTAAATTATAGATTATACAATTGGAAATATTTAGTTTTAAGTGTAAACATGTTTCCACTACAAAAAACGCGTAAAAATGTTTCCGAACCTTACCAATTATATAAAATGGCAACAAGACGAATAAAAAACAATATATAATTAGCAAAATAAAGAACAAAAAAACATACAACAATAGTATAAATGATGAAATAACACAAGTACATATCACTCTATGCTGTCATCACCCTGATTATCTTCCTCGCTTTGCATGATAACATTATTGTTCTCAAAAATATTTTTTGATATAGGCTCGTGTCTTAATATGAATCACCAATCTCTATCCAACACATCTAGTTAAAAGAATACCTGGTTGTAGTGTTTGAGGAAAACATAAGGCTCCCTAGTTTCATGCCACATCTTTCAAGAGTTGATAAATATTAGTCCACTATCGTGATCTTCCTTTACATTATTCTGATCAAAAGTGTCCCACCACTTGCACCTAAATATAACACAATGGAATGAAGAGAAGTCCACTTGAATTATCTCTTGTATCTTTACGAGGTAACCTAATGTGCCGTGTATTAGGTTTTGATTGTTGTGGCTAGCACGAATATATTGGTCGAAATCAACTTCCACTCCACAGTCTTGTGTCATACATCCATCATTGACAGCCTTCGTGCGAAAAATGATGTCCATATGACCAAATAGATGGGAACATACACACCTATAAAAAAGTGAAAAAATCACAGTGTCGCGTGTCTAATAACCTTAACATAATTAAAATATAAAATATAGGTGTTATAATTCAATGGTACATTATGAAGTTAAAAAAGTACATAAATATATTATTACTGACTTGCTACACCCAATATCTATGTTTACGCATCCTCTTCAGCACATGGGTAACGAGCATATGTGTTGTATTTCTCTCTGACTTGATCAACAACCCAATTGTTAGGGCACATCATTGCCATATTTTCTTTTAAATGATCAAGATAAGGCACACTTTTACCATTCAAACGTTTGAATTATTTCCCGACACTGTCCCATTTTCTCCTCTTTTGTTTGTACAATACGACCAACAACCGTGTCGCTTCCATATTGTAAATAATGAATTTGTTAATGTCTTCAATTTCTGAATTTGCTGATGAAATAAAACCAATTTATATAGTACATATGAGATCAAAATATGCATTAATATGAAGTTCAGTGTGAATAGTTACTATGTATAAATTTGACCAATGATAAGTTACTTACTCTTTATCATGTGCCTTTTTCCTTTCATTTGGAGAAGTTCCCCTTCCCTTTTGTCTTCATCCGTTTCATCGTCACAAATCATTATACCTAGTATGTTATCAATCTGCTTGATGTACCCATTGGCATAATAGAAAGACTCATACAATATGTACCCCTCTGCCATAGACCCCTTGGGTTTTTCCCTTTGTCAAACAGAACTTTTCAATTTATTTATATACCTCTATAAGAAGAACATCTAATGACAAGAGACCACCCCAACTAATTTAACCTGATATACTAGGTGAATTAGAAGATGAGCCTGCAAGTCCATGAAACTCGTTGGTAGTTCCTTTTCAAACATACAAACAATCTTAGCTATCTCTTGATGCCACCATAAGATGCTAGCCATATGAATCTCCTTTGATGTGATCTAATGTACAAATGAAAATAATTTACATATGGCACATCGTAGGTCTTGGGGGAAGTCATTATTCAAACACCCATGTACAAGCAAAGGATAATGACACTATAGAGTAAACACATACACAAATTAATTATATTTTATCACATTGCATGAAAATAATAAAAAAAATAAAATATTGGTTTTGACATACGTACTCTTACAAGGTTCAAATGGTCATGTGATTTCAACCCTGATAAATGGTCTTCCAAAGTGAAGCAATACCATAGTGAAGACCCATATAAGGAAGGCACCCTCACACCCATTATAATTTCCTTTGCAAAGAAAGATCAACTTTCTTTAAAATCCATGGGACATCACCTTCTTTGAAAGACCAAGAGGGACCAACCTCTCCTCTAGTTTATTTTCTTAGGAAATGTTTCTTTTTAATTTTTGAAGAAATAAGATCTCTCCTAATAGCCAATGTGTCATTTTCTTTCAATGTTATGTGGCTCCATAAAGAAGATGAAACATTTTTAAATATATGCATGGGACCTAGTAAGTGGGCAATATTAATATGTTTCCGATATGGAAGCTCATAAAAGACATATTTCCTTTTCATACCAATGGGAAATTTCTCAACGTAGGTGTTGAAGAATTCTAGTTCATTGAACATAGGCTCCCCATTTTAATCAAGCATTTTTGCAAACTCCTTCTCCTTCTCTCTCTCATATGCTCCCAACCATTCAACTAGTGTTATTATTGCAGGCCTTTGGGTTCTATTTGGTTTACCATTGAAAGCATATGTTTCTCTTCTATAAATGTGTTCTTCTGGGAGGAATACCCTGGAGCAGTCATACATTGGCTTTCATAGGTACTCTGACCACCTAGCCTTTAGAGAAGGTCCACAAAATTTACATCCATGATACCTTTTTGTTACAAGACCTGTTAAATTACTATATAGTACATGGTGTGTTAGAAATCACGAAGATCAAAAACTTGCAGCGAATTAAATTAATATGTGAAACGATATTGTTACGTATATAAATAAATCAATAAACATTTAATTTTATACTAGAGAAAACTCTTAAGCCTGGATAATCATGTATGGTGTAAGCACATATGCCATACAACATAAAAATCCTCTCTATTGTGATGCATATTGATATATCGTATACATGTATCCCTTACCATAATTCCTTCAATTCATATACCAATGGTTGTAAGTAGACATCCATATTCTTTTCTTGCCTTCTACCAAGGACTATGATAGCCAACATAACATGTTCATTCTTCACTGACAACCATGGGGGAATATTGTTATTGATCACTACTACATGCCAAATATAATAGTTGGTGTTTTGGAGGGAATATGGGTTGATGCTATGGATGGATATGTTGAGTTGTAGAAGTCATACATCATTGTTGAATTTTTTGGGCCATGTGTCCTCTATATTTTTCATGGATATTGAATCTATTGGGATCCACATAACTCTCGAGTCACTTATATGTGAGGCATGCCATTCCTGCAACATAACTAATTCTTTGCAATGAAATATCCTTTGAATCCTTGGGATTATAGGAATGTGCCTCAATATCTTATGAGGAGGACCATGTGATCTATCCATTTTTATTATTTACGGTACCTGTCATGCCCAGATTTTAGACAGATCTCTTCGTCTACATATTCTCATCTATGTAGAATAAAATCATTCATACATGCATGATATGATTTGTACTAAACACCAAAGTTTTTAAACAATTGCTTTGCCTCTTTATAGCTACCAGGGAAGACATTATCACTTAGAAGAACCTTATCTTCGAATAACCTACAACTAGTGGGAAATATAAATATAGAATGTCAATATTTAATGTTCATAAAAGAGACCATTTTTTTATGTTGATTATGTCACAAGATTTCTCAAAATATAAGGGTCTTGATCGACCATGTAGATCAATTACATCAATATTGTCGAGAAACATCCATTCGACATGCCAAAATTTGCTTTCAATTTGTAAAGTAACATCATTGTCCCCAACAATGTAGACTTTGACTAGCCACCAGGTCCAAAGAGAGGGGTTGTGGAAGTAGATTTCAGGCCTTTATATAAGGTATCAATGATATGAGCATCATCCCCTAGCTCATTGTTCTGGAATTCATCTACCAATGTTGCTTCCATGGCAATCGTATCCAGTAAGTAATCATCCATACCAATCTCTATTTGATTGCCTCCATTGCCAACTTGTGATGAAGAACTACTATTGTTGTAGTCATGACTAATTGGTGAATCTAGACATTGTGGGAATTTAATAGGTGGTTAATTAAACCATTCTTTGTATGCTTCCTCTTCGATTCTTTCTCTTAATGTAACCTTCTCTCAATTTGACGTTGTAGTGGGGTGCATGGGAAGATGGTAGGTGGGATTCTCATCATCGCTAGAATATTAAATTAAAAATTTTATATTGAACATTAGTACATCAATGATATTAGTATGCATAATGCAATTGGTTTGTTGAAATTACATTATACCGAACAATTATTACAATCGTTGATCCAAGATTGTGGCTACAAGATTCCATGTTCCAATTCGCAGGTTGAAGCGACTGTCCATTTTCATCTACCAACTGTTTGCAATATTTTAAAAATAAAAATAGGAATTATAGTATGTCGATGCATTTAGAAAAATTGGCACACTGGTAATTTATCGATGTGCTTTACTAGTAAACGCACAAGTGTGTTTATTATCGAATGCACCGATGTTCAGAAAAAATGAAAAAAATGCACGAGTTTTTTTTTTTTCAAATTGGAAAAGGAGCAGCACTTGATTTTTTGAAATCTAATTTCATAAAGTCTTTTAAATAGTAATAGTAATTTCAAGGAAGAGATTGCAAGAGAGACATACCAGGAGCACTGTGCAGTAGCAAAATACTTTGGAACAACAAAAATATTGAGAAGATCAGAAGTTGAAAGGTATGATGATTCACTCAAAACCATGCATAATAAAATTTTTAAATTTTATTGTCGATTTTACTAATAATTTTTTTTACAATTCCTGTTGGGTTTAATTAAAAGAGAGAGCATTTGCAAGAGAGACATGTTGGGAGCGCTATGGAGCAACAAAATATTTTGGAACACCAAAAATATCAAAATTTGAAAGGTATGGTGATTTAGTCAAAACCTTGCCTAGCAAAAATTTTAGATTTTATTGTTGATTTTAATGTTAATTTTTTTTTACAATTTCTCTTAGATTTATTAAAAAAATAAAAGCCCTACATAATAAAAAAAATTATCATTGATTTTACTAATATTTAAATTTATGATCTCTGTTCCTATTTAGATTTAATTAAAATTCAGGAAAAAAACAAAAAATATGAAATACTTACCTTAAACCCTTGCATTTTCTTGCTTATGTGATTACAAAATTTCACCTTAGGGTTCAAGTCCCTCTACCACTTCACAATTAGGGTTTTTCAATTTAGGCATTTAAGATTGAATGTGTTTGTGTACTTACTATATATAGGGTGTTTAACATGTAAAGTAGGGGGACTACTTATTGAATTAGATCCAAAATCTTTCACCCTCTAATTTTTTTAAAATGATGTCTATTTCATGGTGCGCCCTGTGTAATATAATGCACAGGTTCTTGCATCCCTGGCCATTTTTAAAAAACGTTGACTGTTTATCGGTGTGCTTGGTGTAATATAATGCATTGGCCTGCCTTTGCCAAATAGCACTGTTAAGTGACTTGTATTTAGTTTTTTATGTTTTCATTTTTTATTGTGATGGTGGTGATTTTATTGATACAAATTGCAATGTTATTAATTTAAAATTATTTTAAAAATTATTTTTTGCTACCGGTACTGAACAATTAAAAGCCCAGTGCATTTAATAGAATAAACACATCGGGGCATTTATTCAAATAACTGCACTAGTTACCAGAACTCTTTTTGGATGTAAATTATTTTATTTATGTATAAAATATATTTAATGGCTTATGTATTCAATGGTACAAGTTTGATATTGATAAAAAATTCTGGGAAGTTATCAAGTAACAAAAATACGAATCGACACAATGATATGACATCTAAAAAAGAAGAAAATGAAAGTTCTTTGTAAATTATTTACAAAAATAATATGTTTGACCTATATGTAAGTTTAACTAATATGTATTGGTTAGTATGTGTCTTGGATAGCCACAAAATGAATAAGGTCAATAATATTATTCCTAATCTAAGTGCAGAAGATCTTAAAATCCTGATAGAAAAATTGCAGAAGGTTGAATCAAGTTAATGAAAAATACTATTCAATATGAGTTTTTTTTTTAAATTTTCATTAATAATATACTTAAGAATATTAGATAGCATGTTTCAAATAATCTATTAATTCATATAGTTTAATTTTCTATAGGGAGCAATAACGAAGGAAAATATCAATGTTGTTTTAAAAAAAGAAAATTATAGAACATGTAAATGATGATGAATTGGTTCTTAGCTCATTCGCAATGGTGGTGGAGGTTAATGAAAGGGGGATCTTTTTACAAAATGATGAGGGATATATTGGAATGAACATATAGACATACTTTTCACTTACAACACAAAAACCAATTCAGTGATTCCAAGAACCAAATTATATCTAAACTATATGAAGCATTTCCATAGTAATGGTCAATGAGATTTGTGAGACTTGTAATAACAAAAACATACAACAATTAAAAAAACTATTCATTTATTAATATCAATTTTGTTATATTCTAGTTTTGATATATATATATATTATATATATATATATATATATATATATATATATTAATATATATATATAATATATATATAATATATATATATAACTTGTTTGTTTGTTTTGTTTGTTTTGTTTTTTTTTTTTTTTTATATTATGAAATCCGAAAAATATCAATGAGTTGATATGCGAAACATGCCAGTAGGAAATGTCCAAAAAAGGTACTAAGGAGGGTGGTCAAAGAAATGCCACATATTGCATCATCATGGGAGGAGCCATCTCAACAATAACACGCTTCCAATATATGTAATCATGATTAAATTTGTATATATAAACAAATAATTTAGCCTTAAATATTAATTTCAAGTACTTTCCCTTAGAAAAGAAAAAAAATGGAACTCATTCAACACATAAAATAGGACAAAAAGGAAGAAAATGTTTAATATCAAAGTTTGTGAGTAATTGTTAATAATTCCTTATAGCAACTTAAGGGTTCATTTTTGTATATTTTGAGTTATTTTACAACGACCATCCTTGAATGTCTTGAAATAGGTGATAACATTGTTAGTATGAGAATTCTTAACAATTATACCCAAAAATGCTTCACTTAAGTCACGGGTGACAAGTAACCCTAACAACAAAATGTGGTTGTTTACACTTCAGATCTGCAATGACAAAAGAAGAAAACCCCGGAACAAAACGATCATATGCAATCTAAAACATATAACAATAAGAAATAATTAACGCAATAACCCAATACAAGCAAACTTTAAAATTAATAATCTTTTTATTAATAGCACTTGGTGAAGAAGATTTACAACATGGGTCTGTAAATCCCCCACCATGGGATGGGTCCTTTGATGTCCTTGTGCATCAACGATATTTTTCTCTCTCTCAATATGCAGTAAACCCAAAACAAAATAGAATTCAAGTGGAAACTCAAATGGCATAAGATGATAAAGGTGACAATGATAATGATCATGATGAAGAATGAATGGAAAACCCTCTTGTTTATTGAAAAGTATTGGGATAGATTAGAAATTGGAAAATAATAAGATATTATTGACCAAATCAAGATCTGACCGTTAGGAATACTTTATTATATTTTTTGGAGAGGGAGAATATATTCAAAGTGGTCAAATATCTTTATTTAGAAAATGGTTAAAGTAATTAACAAATAAAATGATTAATTAATCACTTTGCAAGGATTAAGAAAAGTTTTTGTGAATTTAAAATAATTTATTAAATTAATGGTTTTACAATTATTAAAAATTAAGATTAAGTAATAATAAAAAATATAGTGATTTATTTAATTATTCCTAGGTGATTTAATCAAATGTGTTAAGAAACAATTATCAAATAATGATTTAATAATTATTTCTAGAGAAAATTAAATAAACAATGATTTATTCAATTATTCTCATGCGTTTTTTTTTTTTTTTTTTTTTTTTTTTGTTTTTTTTTTTTTAAACAGAAATAATTTGATAAAAATGGCTAACTAAATTATTTCCTATGGTGAAAATGATTTTACTATGGTAAAATTAATCTTACATGGTGTATTTCAATCCACCTAGTTAGAAACGGTTAGGTGATCATTTTTTAGGTGATAATAGATTCCCCCCAAACAAGCGAGTGCTAGGAGCAAATCATATGATTGAAATACATTGTAGGATACACTTCCATGAGACACCAAAGGGGAGTCACACACACACAAAGAGAGAGAGAGAGAGAGAGAGAGAGAGAGAGATGCAATGAAGGATGGAGGAATGGAGGGGGTGAGACCTACTAATTTGATATATGTCTCCTTTTATTTGGGAGTACATGATCTCAAATGAGGTGGGACAGCCATACCCATACGTACCAAGATAATTCATTACAAATAATACTGGTGAGCCCAACTATGTGGGAATGAGCTACAAATTATATGATAAGTTGACATGAATGGGAAAGAATGTGATACAATAATATAATGAGTCCCATATACATAATGTGCCTAAAAAATAAAGGCTAGGACTGAATACAATAACATGTAGGTATATGATTACATGAGACATAATTCCCCTCAAGATGAAATGGTGAGGGGGAATCACAACCAAAGAAGCCCTGTTGCACATGAAAGGGTTTTGAATATCTGAATGGATCATCTAAATGGGACCTGCATGCTGTGGGACCTTCAAGCGACGAAAATCAAACCCATAAAATATTAGGAACTACATATGAGGCTAAATCATGATCAGCTGACATCCTGGCATGCAGGGGGCTACTTCAAGGGCCACCCCCTCATGAGGTCTAGAACATCTTACACATACTCAGGAAATTCTAGTACAATCTACTAGATCACCGAACCATCAAGTGTACGATTCTTGATTGTGCGATAATGAGTTGGGATTGAGCACATGAGAAACAACCAAGTCAAAGGGAAATGATGATTCCCTTTGCTTGATCTGAGGCACCGATTAAAAGCTGGAATGAAGGTACACCGCCCTTTAGACCACTCTTTTAGAATAAATGTGTTGAAGTCGAAAGAAGAGGTTTCGACAGAGGTGAGGCAATGGGGATCCCTCAACAAAGGCACGAGGGTCATAGAAATGTGACTGATGGACTGACACCAAGGATGATGATGGAAGGATACAAAATGAGAGGTAGTATGATGACTTCCCTTTTCGGAGCATGATAAGCATGGTTGATATGGCAGCGACTAACTCAATTCTAGAGGGAATGGTCAATTACTCAGACGAAGGTTTTTCAAAGATGGAGCGATATAGCTAGAGGTAAAATATGATCACAATGGGATGAATGTGATACAAATATGCATGGAACAAATTAACTAGACTCAAGGGGAATTTAAATAGACTCCATAGATGCAAGGGTGACTGTTGGGAATGGGTTTCCCTAAGGACAGGTTTGGGGCTAAAAGCCCATGTTTTGGGACAATTTTGTAATAAAGTTATAAAGTCTCTGCATTTTGTGGTTGCAGAGCGCAAAGGTGTCAAGAGTCATAAAGGGTTGTTCACCCTTATTTTGTAAAGTGTAAAGTCAGCTGTAAAGACCTATGGACCATGGGATTGTATAAAAAGGAGCTAATTAAGTAAGCTCTTAGTAGTTCGAAGTGGATAATGAAGAATGAGTTGAGGAATTAAGCATTGGAGTCTAATTGTTCTCGGGTCTTAGCGTAGGTAGAGGCTCTAGAGCTGAGTGCGCAGAGGCCTAGGGTGGAAGTCCACAGTTGAGTGCGCGAACCCTTGCAGCTATGTGCGTAGGGTAGATAGAGTATGTATTAATCTGAATATATCAATAAAGATAAGTATTTTGCAAATTCTATGTATTTATTTCTTGTTAATGCATCTGGTTATATTGCGTTTTGGATTTAATTTACAATGTTCATGTGATGTGTGAATGTATGTGACTATATTGGTTAATTAAACACAAGTAAGGATATCAGTTTTTGCGATGCTAATTGTGGTTGATTATTAAGATAAGTAAAACACTTAAGATAACTTGGGAACCTATACAATACGTTGTCATAGATGTGCGGAAGTACTTGGATTGCAGGTTAAGGTTGTACAAAGGTTAGTTGTACACATTCACAGAGGTATTGAAGGGTAGAATAAAGGGTAGACTAACTGAGCCCTAAAGCTTAGTGACTTGTGCGAAAGTAGGAACAGAGGGTATAAACCGACATCATGACCATCTCAGGGTGTGGAAACTTGGTTCCAGCATCCCCCCATATTGCTTTAGGTGAGACTTCGGTCCGCGCTCTGTGGGCTGATGCTGAAGGGGCCAGTAGTGTATGGATTTGTTTGGCTAACTAACATTGAACCTAGGTCAGGCCCCACAAAGCCAACAAATCGTTCTGTTGCTGAGACCTAAATCTGCATGAGAGATGTGTGATGTCATATCATTGGAATCCAAATAAGGAAGAGGTCAAAGACTGGTTGTATAGGAAGATCCACAAATTCGCGATGTAGGAGAACATAAATCCACACTGACAAAGGAACATTGGATGGACATGTACCTGTATATGGAAGTCCACGAGATCTTTTTCTGTTCCTTTCCAGTTGAGTTATATGAGTGGAGTTCAAAGCTAGCGGATAGCCAAGGAAGGTTGATACTTGATGGTCCTATTATCTGGACCTTGGAGCTAGTACAGAGACTGGAAGCCTCCGAGGATAATATTGCTCGTGCTATCGATCATTGGCTCGATCGCATCATAGGAGGATATGTGACTGAATTCGCGGTTGATATCTTAGTTACAACGAGGTGGAGCAATTTTTTTGCAAAGGTCTGCGAGGTAAGTACTTGAAGTCTTTAAATACTTGGATTAAGATGTTATTGTGTGAAAAATGGGTTATGCATGTACCTTGATGTTTGGAGCTACACAAAGTGGAAAGACTTACATGAATGAAGGAAGAAAGGGTCCTGAATATAGTCCACTGATTTCACCTCCATTGGGTGACGAAGAGGGAGTAGCGCAGGCTTCTCTGTGAAGTGTAGTTCAGTTAATAAAACAAGGATTCCTGCGACTGCCACCTCCACCTACACCATCTCCAACTTCATCACCATCACATAGGACTTCGCCCAAACCACCGCCACCTCCACCATAGTTCAACATGGTGAATTCAGTGAAGCTACCTTTGTTTAAGGGCTTGGGAAATGAGGACCCAGACCAGTTTTGGTTCATCATGAAAGTTGTATGGGAAACTCAGGGTGTCACAGATGATCACATGAAGATGGCAACATTGGTTAGTGCTTTCCAAGATTGCGTGCTAACTTGGTACATCATGTACTCTAATGATAACCCAAATGCTAGGTTGGAAGAAATCCAAACCGTGCTGAATAGAGAGTTCAGTAGGCCTAAATTCGAGGCACAGTTGGTTATGGGGTTCAAGGAAATTGTGATAAAACCAGGTAAGAAACATTGGGAATTGGATTAGAGATTGAAATTTAAAATCCGCGAATCTAACATGAACTTAACATATGGACAACACCACGAGTGGTTTGTGGCTTCGTTCTTGTCTCACCTAAGGGTTGCACTGTCACAACAGAAGATTACGACTCAGGTAGAGGCCTTGGAGATTGTCATAAGACTACATGAAATGTTGATGCAAGATCTGAATCTAGGGGTTCAACAAAACCATGCGTATTTGCAAAGTATTTTCCTTGAAATGCAAAGTTTGAAGTAAGACAGAACAGTTCAACCGGAGGGGCATGAAGAAATATGGTGTTTGAAATGTAAAGGTCAAGGGCATGACAAAGACCACTACCCAGTCTTTGTGAACTATATTGCAGGAGGAGGACTGATGCCTTTAAGGCCAGAAGCCCAAGCAAGACCGAGCGCGGGGCCTGCATTGTGGTGTTGTATATGTCAGGTAGCAGGGGAATGTAGAAATTCCCACTGTAGATCAATAGATTATGCAATATATTAAAACACAATACAAGATCTACTTCTACAACACTTTGCAGAAGTTTAATCGAATTGAGAAAGATCAAGAGAACACATATAAATGATAATGAGAAATCAATCACACATAACACAGAAGATATAAGCCAAGGAAAGCATCAACCTAAAACCCCAATCTCTGTATTATCATACAAGTGGAAATCTTGTTCAAGTTACAAAAAGAATCAACTCTCAAGCTATCCTAATCTCTCTGCAATCAAACAATACAACTGACAGACTGAATAGACATAGTATATGTCCTCCTCAAGCCCTCCAAGCCTCCTATTTCCTTGCGCAGTTTTTCTTGGGGTCCAGTGAAGCCACATGTATGAATTGGCCTCATCACACTCACAAAACCTGAAGAAGTAACTGCACAATCCTCAAGGAAAGAATTCCTTCTGCATGGATGATTTTCCTTTATAGGAAAATTCCTCCAACTGATAGTACACTGTCCCTTCCTCTGATCTCAACTGGGTATCTGACTGAACTGACATGCATGAGTTATTTATGAGAGAATATTCAGTTATCTGGAGAGCAACAATTAACTAACTAAACTCACAATTAGTTCAGAAAACTGTTTGAATTAATCTAATTGGACTTGACTCAGTTAACTAAGCCAACTAATTACAACTCAATATTACAACTCATCCTTATCTCTTTAACTAATCGATAAATTCCTCAATCAATGGATAAACTGTTGCATGTCCCCACATAGACTTCATGTTTGATTTTCCTTAATTAATTAACTCATGGTGAATTAATTAATTATTTTACAAATAGCTGCTAAGATTAAATTCGAATTTTACTTCACTATATTAGTTCAGGGACAAACTAAAATAGGAATATATCTCGAACTACTATTTTTAGCAATGCTATTTATAGCACTTCCATTTTTCATTCCTTACTGCTATGTCCAACATTGGTACCTGAACTGCTATTTATAACATTTCTTGTTGCCATTTTCAACACTCACTCTCAACAAGAAAGGAATTCAACTCGAACCTGATCCTGAACCTTTGTAATGTTCTGCATGCAACACTCTCCCAAGTGTGGTTGCTCTAGCAGCACTAGAAACAAAAAACTCCCAACTGACCTCTCCGTTGGGCTAGAAACATACTTTGATGCTGAAGCTCCATCGACTGCTGACAAGTGCTCCCTCTTTGACCTCTAAGCTACTACAACACTCCATGCATCTCGCACTGTTGCACACCTCTCTGTGCCATCTTGCACTGGTGCAACACTCTTGTGCCTCTCGCATTGTTGTAGCCTGCTAGATCTGCACTGTCTTGGGATTCCTGCACTGTAGCTCTCTCTGCCACTCCATCCGCATCTGTCTCTACCCACTCATCCAGTCCTGCTACTCCTCATTGAGGCTCCTGTAGCAAGGTCTAATCAAAGAGGTTGGGTACTTCAATGATCCTGCCCCTATTCCAGCCTTCTTGGGACTGTCACTCCACATTGCCCCACCTTTTACCTGGAGGTATGGATGCACATGATCCCTCTGCCCACTTGGCTCGAAATTTCCCCATACTAGGGGTCTCTGCATGAGTGGATGCCTCCACTCTATCTACTTTCAGCTTCTCTAGTTGTGGCTGCTCCAAAACCTCCTAAAGTTGCTTCACCAATTATGGCTCC
>APFE031396991.1:7623-19178 GCA_000404065.3 Pinus taeda | reverse complement strand
CACTCCCTCTCAATCACCAAGTCTCTATCAGTTGCCTTACTCCTCAAGGCTTTTCATGCATCTTGAACCTCAAGAGCATACAGGTTCTTGACTTGTTAACCGATTTGCTTCACCTGTCTAATGGTAATGTGTCGAAGAAAAACCTTTTCCTTACCGAGGACTACATCATAGCCTTTGTCTTCCAAAATTGCGATCGACACCAAATTTTTCTTTAGTCCTGGTACATACTTGACATCGGTCAAGGTAATGCGAGCTCCATGCTCCCTCTAAGAAACAATCGTGCCTACACCTGAGACAATATACTTTTTATCATTACCCATCGCTATGAGTATTTAGAGATCTTTCTCCTCCAAGGTACTGAACAAACTCTTATCGATGGTCATGTGGAAAGAAGCTCCACTGTCAAGAAACAAACCACATCCCACTATGGATGAAACCATGCATGCGAAGAATGTGAAATCCAACTCGAATTGTGAGGCCAATGCCGCACCTTCAGATCCTTCCTTGGATCCCATCTTAGATTTCTTTAGTGGACAATTTGTAGCAAAATGGCCCACCTCATGACAACGAAAGCATCACACTTTTGATTTGTCAAAATTCTTCCCACCATAGGAAGAACTCGATTTGGGATGAGAATCCTTCTCCTTCCCTTTCTTCCCCTTACTTGCTAAGGTGAAATTTTCATCATCCTCCTTGGATGAAGAACCATCTCTGGTGCTTCTTCTTATCTCCTCCTGCATCGGATCTGACCAAGTGATTCCCAATCTAGCATTTTCTCTCTTCCATTTACCAAGTCTTGGTAGCTATGCCAGCTCTTAGGAAGATCAAGGAGTGCAAGACTCACTATGTCATCATCGACTATCATGATCCCTACACTTCCAAGCTCATCCCTGTAGGTGGTGAGCTTGTTTAGATATGTAGAGATCGTGTCACCCTTTTCACACTTGATTTTACGAAGCTTGTCTTTCAGCGCCAACTTCCTTTGATCGCCGCTGTTCTGATATAGATCTTTTAATGTTTTCCACATCGAAAATGGTGTCTCCTTCCCATGGAGGCTCGAGACTATGTGATCTCGAACTCCCTCTAGTAGGATTCTCCTTGCTCTAGCCACACATTTCTTCCATTCCACCAATTCTGTAGCATCAGATGCTGCGGGCTTGGGGACTTCTTGATCAATGAAGTCCTTTAGATCATTATCCTCTAATGTCGCTTCCATGTGATCCTTCCAGGCTATATAATTTGAGCTACCATCAAGGGCATACTTGAGTCTTAAACCGTTGAACGCAATTGGTGAAATTGAGATGTGATAAGAACTCGATTTCTATCTTCAAGAACCTCAAACTTTGAACTTCTCCCTTCTTGTATACTGTTCTTTGCCTTTGATCACCTTTGCTCCAATACCATGTAGAAATTTCCACTATAGATCAATAGATTATGAAATATACTAAAACACAATACAAGATCTACTTCTACAACACTGTGCGGAAGCTTAATCGAATTGAGCAAGATCAAAAGAACACATATAACTAAGAATGAGAAATCAATCACACATAACACAGAAGAAATAACCTGGGGAAAGCCTCAGCCTAAACCCCCAATCTTTGTATTATCATATAAGTGGAAATCTTGTTGAAGTTACAAAAAGAATCAACTCTCAAGCTATCCTGCTCTCTCTGCAATCAAACAATACAGCTCACAGACTGAATAGATATAGTATATGTCCTCCTCAAGACCTCCAAGCCTCCTATTTCCTTGTATAGTTTTTCTCGGGCTCTAGTGAAGCCACATGTGTGAATTTGCCTCATCACACTCACAAAACCTAAAGAAGTAATTGTGCAATCCTCAAGGAAAGAATTCCTTCTGCATGGATGAATTTCCTTTATAGGAAAATTCCTCCAACTGATAGTACATTCTCCCTTCCTCTAATCTCAATTGGGTCTCTGACTGAACTAACATGCATGAGTTATTTATGAGAGAATATTCAGTTATCTAGAGAGCAACAGTTACATGCATGCAAACATTAACTAACTAAACTCACAAATAATTCAACAAACTATTTGAATTAATCTAACTGGACTTGACTCAGTTAACTAAGCCAACTAATTACAACTCAATATTACAACTCATCCTTTTCTTTTTAACTAATGGATAAATTCCTCAATCAATGGAGAAACTGTTGCTTGTCCCCACATAGACTTCATGTTTGATTTTCCTTAACTAATTAACTCATGGTGAATTAATTAATTATTTTACAAACAACTGCTAAGTTCAAATTCGAATTTTACTTCACTAATTTAGTTCAGGGACTAACTAAAATAGGAATCTATCCCGAACTGCTATTTTAGCAATTTTATTTATAGCTCTTCCATTTTTTATTCCTTGCTGCTATGTCCAACACTGGTACCCGAACTGATATTTATAGCAGTGCTATTTTTAGCATTTCTTGTTGCCATTTTCAATAGGGAACATATAGCTGATCATTTCCATTTGCTGTAGAAGTTTGTACAAACAACACAACAATTGTTCTGCAAATTTTGCAGGTCAGTAGGGCATGATGAGCGCAACCGCCGAAGTTACGAATTAATGATGAAAAGGACACCCTCCTATAGATTTCAGGAAGAAACGCGACCTCCTTACCAAAGTGCTAGGATGGCGCAAATGGGATTTCAGGGGCGTGAACAAGGGTGAGGTGGAGGAGGACCTGGTAGAGGTCGGGGATAACTGATTTGTTACAATTGTGGAGAACTAGGACACTATGCCCGTGAATGCATTAACTGGCACATCCATAATGCAAATATTGTACTCAGTTTTACCATGAGATGGAGGAATATCCTACACTGATAGCAAGAATACGCGACAAAGGGGTGCTGCCACCACAACTAACCTAGAACCTGTAGATGATGAGTTCTGAGCCTCACGAAGAGGACCAAATGTGAATATAGTGCTTCGAAGTGGAATTGCAATGAGAGATGATAAAGGGAAACAACCTGAAGACAACACATGGGTTCACAAAGCTTTGACGAAGGAGGCTGAATTTGATTTGGAGTGTGCATGCGAAACATTCATGGAAGCAAAGAAGAGCTTCGCTGAGGTTTCTACCTCAAGGACCAAGGATAAGCCTGATTAGCAAATGGACCCTTCTATGCTTACGACCTTTCTAGAAAGCTGCATGAAGTTGGTGCGTGATAGCAAGGGTGTGAATGGGTTATAGGAACTTATAAATAGATGCGCTAGAAACACTACGAGTGAACCATGCATGGTACAAAAGATTGGTAAGCATAAAGCAAGGTTAGGGTGTGAGATGAGACTGACCACGTAGATAGGAGAATATGAAATGGATTAGGTTATTTTGGATTTGGGGTCAGAAGTGAACGCTTTACCAAAGTAGACTTGGGAGTGGATGGGGAGACCCACAGTACAATGGTCTTCGATTTAGTTAAGGATGAAAAATTAGTAGAAGATCATCCCCATGGGATGATTGCAAGGAGTAGCTGTAGATATTCAAGGCACGAATGCATATGATGACTTTGAAGTGATAGAAATTGTGGATGAAAGCAACCCCTAACCTACGCTCCTTGGCATTGATCGGGCTACTGACATGAACGGGGTAATCAAACTAAAGAAGCGAAAGATGATATTTGAAAATAAATCGCTTCGTGTAATAGTCCCCCTTGATCCTACTGAAGGATCTCGCTATACTGAACCAGGTCACGATTATGAGAGCGATGATGATTTGAACTACATATATAAGATAATAGCGTAAGACCAAGATAGGGTGAATCCGACAGTGGATGGATGAATTACTTGGGATTGTGATAGTTCCTCCACCTTAGAATCTGATGAAGAATTAGAGCATTGGAAGAATCGTCTACATGAAGTGACCATGCTAAGCTGTAATATGATGACCTTGTCGTTGAGCTGTGTATCGTCAGAGTTAAGAAATCTACCCACTTATGATGGCTTGAATGATGTAGATGTATTTTTGGATGCATTTGAGAGGGAAGTACCAGAGAAGCAGTGCTTCTAGGCTTTGGACTGTGCATTGCGCACTACGCCTGCGAGATGGTGAGGTATGTACAAGGGTAGTTTTGATGATTAGCGCGAGCGTAGGAGGATGACGTGGACATGATTTGGGAAGCTAAAGGTACGAATGATAGAAAAATATGACAGGAAGGATGATACGCATGCCCACTTGGAAAAATGGGCTAAGGATTATGGAATGAAGCCCCAAACTGAATGGGTGCACCTGTTCTGTCACACATTTGATGTCATCCTGATGAACTGGTACTTGGAAACAGAGCTCCACCATGGTACATGTGAATGGGATATTCTACGTGAAGGATTCATAATGACGTTCAACTTCAAATACAAGATAGGTTTGACTGTATTGACGAAGTACTATAAGAAGTTAAAGAAACAATCTTCAGGATACCACGCGATCCTTTGGATCTGATTCAACCTGATTGGACTACTCAGCTGAGCCACGTGCTAGAATACTATAATGTGACTACTGTAGAAGAAGACGAGGATCCACGAAAGATTAATATCCCTGAAACTAATGGTCACCACTAGGTCAAGGGACCGCAGGTTGAGAATCCTGATATAACTGCACCATTGAAAATGAAACAAGTAAATATTGGTGCAGAAGTGAAGCCCAAATTCGTGAAGATTGGAGATTACTTGGATGACGAGACAATAGATAAGGTCACAAATTTTCTTTGTGAATACCAGGATTTGTTCCCTACCAAGTTCATGGAGCTAAAGTGGATAATAGGAGATCTGGGCTTTATGAAGATTACGTTAAAACCCGACGCTAAGCCAGTTAAGCAAAGACCTTATTGTCTCAATCCAAAGTATAAGGAGAAGGTCTGCTTAGAGCTAGAAAAGATGCTCACGGCAGGCATGATTGAGCCCGTAGAAGAATTTGATTGGGTAAGCCCAATGGTGGTATAGGAAAAGAAGCAGAAGGATGAAATAAGGATATCCGTAGATCTTAGGAAGTTGAATGATGCTTGCGTACATGATCCTTTCCTAACTCCATTCACTGATGAGGTATTGGATAATGTAGGTGGCTAGGAAGCATACTCCTACATTGATGGGTTCGCTGGGTACTATCAGATTAAAATCGCGCTTGAAGATAGAAGTAAGATGACCTTCGCGACTGAGTGGGGATGTTTTTAGTACACTGTAATGCCTTTTGGATTGAAGAATGCACCTGTGATTTTTTCGCGCGTAGTCATTGCTGCATTCAAAGAATTCATTCATAAGTTTCTAGAGGTGTACTTTGATGACTGGACTATGTTTGGGTTGGTAAAATGCCATGTGGCAAGTTTGTCCCTAATGCTAGATACTTGTCGAAGGTACCAGGTTGCACTCAATCTAAAAAAATGTTTGTTTTGTGTTCCTTTTGGGACTCTGCTAGGTCATGTGGTTTGTAGACAGGCACTGATGGTAGACCCCATGAAAATTGCAGTGATGCTTAACTTGGAGGCGCCGAGGAATGTGAAATAGTTGCATGCAACCTTAGGACATACTGGGTGTTACAGGACGTTTTTCAAGGGCTATGCCTAGATCATCGCGCCTATGGAGAAGTTGTTGAAAAAGGATGTCACGTTTTGTTGGAATGAGGACTACCAGAATAGCTTGGATGTATTGAAAGGAAAAATGGTCACTGCGCTGATTTTAGTATTCCCAGATTGGAAGGAGTTTCATATACATGTAGACGCATCATGTATAGCACTGGGAGCAGTACTCACATGGGCTGGCTGAGGATAATTAGACCATCCTATAGCATTCGCAAGTAGGAGGTTATCCAGGGCTCAAAAGAACTATTCCACCACTGAGTGAGAAGGGTTAGCCATGGTATATAGATTCCAGAAGTTTAGACACTAGTTGTTGGGTGGGGATTTTAAGATGTATATGGATCATTCTGTGTTGAAATACTTGGTCAATAAGCCTGTGTTGGGGGGTATAATCTATAGGTGACTGTTATTGTTCCAGGAGTATGATTTGGAGGTTATTGTGAAGCCTAGACAACTGAACAAGGGACCCAAGCATTTGTCGTGCATCGAAATAGGGGAAGAGCCCACTAATTTGGAGGGATTGCCTGACACACAACTATTTGTAGTGTGGGTCGTGGATGGTCAATTTGAAGAAATTATACACCTTCTAACAATAGGAACCGCCCCAAAAGGCTACATTGTCCAGCAGAAGAAGGAGTTAGTGGTGCGTGCGACTGAATTTTTTATCATTGCTAGGCATCTATACAAAATGGGGTCTAATGAAGTATTATGACAATATGTACTAGATTTTTAAAGGAACAGTATCCTCGCGGATGCTCATGGGGGCGCCACAGGAGGGAATTATGCAGGAAGGGCGATTGCACAGAAGATTCTACGTGCAAGGTTGTGGTGGCCAACTCTCCATCAGGATTCAAAAGATTACTGCAAGCCATGTGATGTGTGTCAAAGGACTGGCATGCCATCGCAGAGAGATGAGTTTCCTCTGAACCCACAGATAACGTTACAACCTTTCGAGAAATGGGCAATAGATTTTGTGGGACCCATTCAGCCCCAAGGGAAGAAGACAGGAGTGTGGTACATTATCACTGCTACTGATTATTTGACTCGATGGGCGGAGGCACAACTTGTAAAGGACTGGGTAGGCATGACTATTGCGAAGTTTCTGTTTGAGTATGTACTGATGTGATTTGGGTGTCCAAAGATTTTGATGAGTGATGGTTGTACACGCTTTCTAAACAAAATGATCAGCACGATGACGAAGGAATTTCAGGTATATCACCAGAAAAACATGCCTTATAACCCACAAGCTAATGGGATGGTGGAAGCATTCATTAAGGTGTTGGAGAATGCGCTGACAAAAGTTTGCAACGCTTAGCGAAGTGGTTGGGACCTGTGCATACCCGCAATACTGTGGGCCTATCGGACGACAAGCAAAAAGTTGATTGGATAGACACCCTTTAGGCTTGTATACGGTGTTGAAGCAGTGATGCCCATGGAATACATTGTGCCTAGTCTATACATAGTGACACTCATGGGTATGACGGACCGCAGAGCCTTGGCGGAGAGGCTTGCGTAGCTGGTTGAGTTTGAGGAAGAGAGATTTCTAGTTGGATTTCACCAACAAGTCCAAAATCAACGTGAAAAAGCTTGGCATGATCGACACACTAAGTTGTGCACCTTTAAGGTAAATGATCTGGTTTTGTTATATGACAACAAGTTTGATATATTTCCAGGGAAATTCAAAATGCACTGGCTAGGGCCCTATGTCATTAAGGAGATTAGCGGCGATGGAGCAATTCAGTTGGTTAAATTGAATGGAGATCCCTTCCTAGGAAAGGTGAATGGCAGCTGATTGAAGCCATACACTGGTGATCTGGCCAGTTGACTATAAGAGGGTAGCATATTCTTAGCACTCCAAGCAGCTGAAAGGAGGTGCGGGACTATAAACTACACTACTCGGGTTGGGGAACTATGTGATTGGAGGATTGTGTGGGATGACGAAATGTCATAGGGTTCATGACAATGCAAAGAGAGCTGTGCTACCCAGGGAGAAATCGCACAGGTCAGCCGAAAAGTGACCGTTAAAGTCACTGTTCATGATTTGACGATAGGAACACGGCCAAATGGAGTGGGCAACCGAAATTTAATACAAACTTTATGGGTAAGATCCTTGGAAATCTGACACCAATCCAACATTAATGAACTGAATGTGGGAGGAATGGTAGGATTTGAATTCAAAATGCCCTATAAATTATAGGTGGCTGCCCAGCAAAAAACTCTTCACATTTTGAGAATTGAGTTGTTGATCTCTTAGGTGCACATGAACCGTGAAAACTTGAAGCTTTGATATCAAGTTCAGTATTTGAGACGTTGCCAAAGGAGACACAGGAGTTGTTGCATAGCATCATGACAACGTTCACAGAAGCTATGGACACCAAAGAAGTGACAACCGATGGGGCTATGCTGGAGGTTGTTAGGGAGGCAGAGGGAGCTGCTCTAGAGGTTGTAGAGGTATTAGATGAAGTTCCCAAATCACCACGGACGCCTAGACCAAAGCCTACCCCAACCAAGGAGAGTGTGAAGGATAATAAGGGTAAGCAGGCTACGATACCGATGCGCACATCGTCGAGAAGAAACCCACTTAAGGACAAGCCCATCGCATGAGAAAAGGGAAAAACCATTAACTTGGAGCCACAGGAGGAAGAAATTGAGGACATCCCAATGGATGATGAGGACTTAGGGGTAGAAGTGGAGGAAGTTGAAGTCTAAGGTGCTGACCCTATCACTAAGTTACCTGAGTATGTCCCTTCGTGCAAGGTCAAGACCAAGGTGCCAAAGGACATTGATGAGAGCAAGGTCGCCTTGCAAACCCCTCTGCTACTGGACGAGATTTTCTTTGAAGGACTCGGCTTGGGGTGGGTTCCTCTGTCAAAACTGGAAGATTGGGACTTAGCTATCTTCAAGTTTTGAAAGACCTATTCACATTTATGAGACCAGTCAAATTTTTCACCTTTCCTTTGCAAGAAATTAATAGGATGGGATGTCCTGGAAAACACTCCAATAAATATTCCGTAATAGCCTTTTAAGCACATGAAACACCTTATCTCTATTACATGTTTTGGGTGCAGGCCACTCCTTAATTTATTTAATGTTTGTTGGGTCTATTTCTATCCATTCCTATGAAATAACATGACCCAAATAATTAATCTTTCCCTTGTAAAGTGAGCACTTACTCTGGTTGGAATATAGCTGATGTTCTTTAATTACCTGTAACACCATCCTTAAATGTTTTTGTTGATATTATTTAGATTTAAAATATATAAGGATATAATCCAAAAATTTAATAATAAACTTATCCATATAATTTTGGAGGATACCATTCATGAGTCACATGAAAAAACCTAGTACGTTAGATAACCCAAATGGAACCACTGTGAACTCATATTGGAAATATTGAGTTCAAGATGTTGTCTTGCTGATGTCCTTTTCCTTAATTCTTACTTGGTGATATCCTGACCTTATATAAATTTTAGAAAATACCTTAGTTCCCATGATTCGGTCAAACGAATCATCTATTTTAGGAAATGGAAACTTAATCTTCGTTGTGACCTTGTTTAGATGATGAAAGTCAATGCAGTGTCATTGTACCATCCTTTGTTTTCACAAATAGTAATGGAGAACCCCATGGTGATACAGTTTGGCGTATATACCCTTTTCTTAAAAACTCTTCTATCTGCAATTGCAACTTCTTCAGTTCTGGTGTGTTCATCCTTTATGGTTTTTTGATACTGGTGCAACTCTAGGTACCAAGTCTATAAATAAGTCAATGCCTCTTTTTGGTGGTAAGATTAGAATTTGCGGAAACACATCTTCAATCTCCTGAAGTATTAGACGGTTCCCCAGACTTGGTGCCTAATGCTTAGACATCTCCTCTATGTGTATTGCATAAATTTGACACACTCTTCTGAAACATTTTTTAGCTACATAGCTAATATCTCGCTAACATAGATCAACCTTGGTCTCACTTACACTTTCCTTTATTTCCCTTATTCATCTAGACAAGTGAAAATTTTGTTGTAACATTCTAGTGTTAGATGATTCTTTTCCATCCAATCCATGCCAATTATAAAATCATATGATCCTAATGATATTATTCTCAAGTTTTCATTTGTTTCTATCCCATTCATATTGATGGGACATTCTTTCACTAGTTCAATTATTCTTCTTTTAGCTCTAGTGGATAACTAAACTAACTGAGTCTTACGATGCTTGGTTTTCTTCAATTTAAACTTTTTAGTTAGCTTAGGATCAAGATAACTATGGATAGTTATAAAATCAATTGCAATACCAATGTGATGATTATTTAAGTTACCTTCCACTTCGACCATGTGTGCCTGGTGTTTAGCTTGTTTGTTGTCCAATGATGCATAGATCCTGAGCATGTCTCTTCCCACATCCTCCATTTTTTCATCTCCTTGGATTTGATATGTAGTCTTCATATTTCATTCTTTGCATTTGAAATGGTTTGAAAATTTGGTTTTTTATTCAACAAATCAACCTCGTTTGGTTCACGATGGGTTGGTTGATTTTGATTACTTTCCTGAGAATTTTTCTTGAAGGTTAAATGTTTGAACCCCTTTTTTCCTTTCTCCACCTTTCTTCCTTTCTTGTCATCCCAAGTCCTTTTAGAAAGTTGGCTTATTTTTTCCCTACTCATATAGGCACTTTTCCTTCCTCATGTCTTCATCCAAATTCTTTAGTTCATCAAGTTTTATCTTGTTACTATAGAATGGTTTAAATCCACTCACATATCTTTGTATCTTCAAATTTTCATCTCTTTCAAAGTCCACATGCCTTACTAATTCAATGAAATTTCAGCCCTACTCCTTTATTGTCATATTCCCTAATTTTAGTTTTAATAACTCCTGCATTTTTCTCTGATAGTAATTCTTAGATATATACTTCCTTCGGGAGTACTTTTCAAATTTATTTCATGAAATATTCTTTTTATTAAGATATTTTACTTCCTTAAGCTTCTCCCACCATATATATTTGTTCCTTTCAATTAATATATGGAAATCCTTGCCTCTAAATCAGAACAATAACATGTAGCTGAAGGTACATTCTCATTTCCAACAGCCAAGCTTTAAATTCTTCCCCCTTCTTAAGCTCACCATTTAAGGTGGGTAGTTTGAAATTTTTGAGTTCCCCTTACAAATTATCTATGGTGTCCTTCTCGACTACCTTGGTGACCTGCTTGAACTGCTTTCTGACCTTGAGGAAGCATGTGATACCCCATATGAAAATAGCTTAGTATGATTACTTTTATTAAAAAACTCTAATGATACAAATTTTAGTTTTTTAAAGAATATGATAGTTTTCTAAATAAAATTAATAAATAAAAATTTATTTGGTAGTGACCTATTTTGAGGAAATTGATTGAAGGGTTAACATGTAATTTGGAAAAAATATTAAAATCTTAATTTTCTTAGTTATTATTCTTATAATAGAATGGATAAACCTTGGCCAATGTGCAGAATAGGCATCGATATTTTTAGGCAGTTAGTTGCTAGGTGGAGGAAAAGAAACTAATTCTGCTAAATATAAATAAGATATACTTTCTTCTGCAGGAGCACCTAGAGATGGTGTTAGGAAGAAGTATCAAGAAATGAAGAATTGTAACTAAGAAAGGAAAAGTGGAAATCAAGAAAGTGAATAAGTTAGACTAAATTCTTTTTATAGCATAACAGTAGAGTTGGGGGAAAATAAGAGTAACAATGAGGTATTCCTATTACAAAAAGTTGTGGCTGGAGGAGTGTTGAAGGAATTTAGCAAACGAGATCTTTAGATAAATTTTATTTTATTTAACTCTTAGAAGAAAAAAAATATTTCTAAATCTTATGGAATTATTTTTCAATAGTTGTATAATAACATTATGATTTATTAAGATTTGGTTCACAATCTATATGTAAACCTCTTTTTCTTATGGTATTATAGAAATATTTAGACAAAAATAAGGAAAATTGGAATACT
>APFE031396981.1:137905-160593 GCA_000404065.3 Pinus taeda | reverse complement strand
TTTTGGACGCGATGGTTTTCGGTCCATGGTATTGGATGCTTCGGCATGTATGAATATGTATTGTAACATTGAAAGGAACATAATGAAAAATCAAGCTGGTAGTCCTGGTTTTGGGATCCCGGGGAAATCTCTGTGTATATTTGTTTTATGTGTTATTCTCTCGCATTTTTTATTTTCTGTGTTTTAGAATGTGTATGCAGGTAATTTCTGTACGGGGTTAAAACCTTCATTCTCTTGATCATATTATAGTTATAAATTTGTTGTCAATTCATGAGAGGTGAGGTTTTATAAGCTAAGGATGGGTCAGCAGTTTCAGTCACCCTCAACCAGTTAATTGTAGCTAACTCCCTCACTCATGCAATGTGGTGATGATTATGAGGAATGGGGACAATAGTTAAAAGAGGAAATTTGTGCAAAGGCAAAGTCACCAAATCACTCCAAGCCCTCCATTCACTTCATATCCACTATCTATCCATCATCCATCCATCCCATTTCATAAGAAAAAATTAATATTTTTCAAGAACAAACCCTACACTTTGGCCCACCCTGAAAAATTTCTTGAAAAAACACACAGAGCACATCCTCTTCATTTTCAGAAACCTTCACTACTCCCTTTGAGCCCTAACATCATCCTCCAAACCCTGTACAAAATTTATCATCACTCCCATACAGTTAGAAGACCCTAAAATACAAGGAAGGATTGCTCCTGGAAGAAAATTTCCTCCTATAGCAGCATGTGCAACCATTACAGCAAGCCATAATCCTATTTGTTTCCCTTTCCCATCAAGATGAGGGGGTGATACCAGCTCATGAGGCACTCTACAACTCCGAGCATGAATATCCATCAGCAATAGTAGCACCTTGGGCAGAAATAAAGGACCTACACACATAGCAACAACAACAGTCAAATACCATGAAGGGTAGAGAAGAAATACAAAGGAATAGGAAAAAAGAAAATCCCGAGAAGGAGCACTATGAGAAATGGGTGTAATATTTAATGGAGGGAAGAAAATTTTGACATCTATGAGGAGGCCAACCACTAGAGAAACAATAACTAAGAATCTCAAGGCACAAACTTATTTTCTATAGGAGAAAATGGAGCTACTACAGGAAAAACAGGGTTGCTACAGGAAAAGCAGGGCTGCTACAGGAGACAGTCAGTTTGCTACAAGATTGTCCCAAAAGAAAAAATGGGCTCTATATTGAGGATTATTTGCCACAAAACCCTATAAATTTGAAGGAGTCTTCAAATAAGGGGTAAGTCCCTGATCTATCACCTCTTGCAAACAAAAAATCTGTGAAATTTTACAAAACTCCTCCACTAAACATCTTGTAGCATAACCATAAAAAAAAGATTGAATTGTGGAGTTTTCTTGAAAGGATGAGCATTATGATGGGAGACTAAACTTGTTTTGAGATTGACATACTATTCTTCACCTCACTCATCAACAGGAATCACTCCTCCTCTTTCCATAAGCTAAAATGATGAGTGCTATGAAATTGACAATTGGCACCGGGGTTCCTTTGCACAAACCTTAAGAATACATGGAGAAATGTTATTAACATGGATAGAGAAGATTTTCTGGACTTAAAGAAATAGTCAGGGATGGATCTGCAGAAGAAGAAGAGTGTGACAAAGAAAAAAATTGAACATAAGATAAAGTGCCTAAAAAAAATCAGAACAAAGGATAAAAAGAGAATCAGAAGAAAATTGAAGAGATAACCTCACTCCAATCCAGAATAAAGGAGCCCCAAGCACCAGGGGAGCCATGATTGAACAACTAAAAGAATTTTTCTACAGGATGGCGGAAATTTGCTACATGAAAGTGTTGAACAGCTATAGAACAAATCACGAAGGCCACCAGGGCCATGAATGAGGCACAATGAGGTCACTAAGTTGCTCAGAGGATGAGCAACACTTTCGGCAAGGGGTATGATGGACCTCCAAATTAGACAGAAATTAAGACCCATCTAACTATCCTTCAACACATTAAACCTCTCTTTTTGCATTAGATAACGTATTTTTAACTTTAATATGTTCATTAGGAAGGTTTATGGATAGTTGCATATTTGTTCATAATATTATTTATTTTCGTAGAATATTGTGAGAATATTGGGCAGATTATGAAGATTCGGAGCAGGAGATAATTTAGGGACTTGCTCCCTACTATAGGATGATCAATATTGAATAATAAATCAACATGATATCATGAAATCATGCACAAATTTTGGAGCTCCAATGATTGAGAAAATCTAGGAATGTCTTCCCTATCATTTAATGCATATTCCTAGTGTAGGGAACCAGATCCACAATTTGAGGGATTTTGGAGGGGAAAGCTTCCTCCTTTCATGGGTAATTATTCTTAATCATTTTGTATAAGTACCAAGTCAAATTTTCATTTAGGGGTTGATTTTTATTAGTCTTCTTGTGGGGAGAACTCGTATTTTTGCAGCTCCACTTTCATTTCTTGCACGGATGTAATTGTATTGATGGAAATAATAAAGTTTTGTTCCATGTTCATCTTCTAAATATTGGTCTCCTTCATAGGACTCTGATATTCCTTGAGCTTGGCCATCCTAGGAGCATCAAAGCCCTTTTATATCATTTATTTTTCTTCCTTTCACTTCTTATTCACATGCATCTCTTGTTCTTGTCTTTTTCTATTTTTACATTTAGTATTAATGATTTCTTCTTGTAGGATTGGGTTAAATGGTTGAAGCAAGTTATTTTTCAGGATCACAAGAATCATTTCCTCCTTGTAATAGCTTTGGAAGTTCATAGTAATCACTGAGCTACTTGGATTAGTTTGCTTATTCCCAAATCTAAATTTCTGGAAGTCCCTTGTGGCAAATAGTAGTAATGTTCTGCTATTTTTAGAACATGCTAATGAGCTTCTATTGAGTTGAATCTACTTGAGTTATATCATAAAAACATTTAGGTTAATGAAAAAATTTATCCCATTTCATTTTCACTTGATTAGGTTAGGAATTTGATAGATTAACTAGCTCACAAGTTCTCGAATTTCTAGATTTTAGACTAGTATTTTTCTATTATTTTTTAGCATGTGTTAACAGAGATATTTTTTAGGGATTCCACTTGTAATGGAGACCTAAGACATCCTATTTAAAAAAAAAAAACCCATCCAATTTGAATTTGATTTGCTTGGTCATTTCGGTGAATTATAACATCTTGTAGCCGCCTCTAACTTCCGGTAGCAACTTCTTGTAGAACTCTTCCAGCATGTATATACTTACCCAAATTTGCTCAAAAATCTTGGCTTTTGTCCCTTAGGGTTGACTCATAACCCTTAGGCTCTAAGTCAATGGTTGAGGAGGAATAAACACCACTTAGGACTTACCCTTTTACCCCTGCAAAACATCTCAACAAGTTGGGTTAATAGACATATTTATGAATTGGATAATACAATAATGATTTTCTTGATTGCCACATCCATTGAACTTTGTCAATGGATATAAACTCTTTGAAATGTAATGATTGATATTTAGTTCATGATATTTTCTTTATGAAATTAGAATAGGTTTTATTTCCTTTTATTTTCTTTCTTGCAATAGGTTAAGGTTTCCATTTCAAGTATTTTCATTTCTGCAATTAGTTTAGGATTTGATTACATTCACTCCATTACATTATGATAGCGAAGGAAGGACACATCATATGTTTCACATATAGTGTCAATACCTTTTAAGTTTTTACGAATCCCAGGTTGATAATTAAATTTGGTAGCATTGGGAGTTGCAACATTCTTGTTGCAATACCGAGGCTCATCAATATTATCACTTTCCTATCCTGGAATTAAGTGCTTCTGTCAAAAGGTGAGAAGGGTGTTGGCTCTTCTCTTGGCTCTTGAACATGGAAAGTTGTTAACACATGACATGATATCAATGAATTAAGTTGTTGTTTAGAATGACGCTAATTGCTGACAAAATAAGCTAAAATTTTCACTTCCTCCAGATTTTTCAGAGAAATGTGGAGAAGAATGTATGTTGTTGCAACCAAAAGGGGAGAGATATTCCTAGCAGAAAATGAGGGCCGCTATCCCATAATTATTTTGGGCATAAAAAAGTAGTGTCATTCACCCCATAACAACACAAATTACAAGGAGAAAGGTATGAGAGTGCTATTGTTTTCTTTGTGTGCATTCAAGATAAAGGAAGGTGTGAATTTAAAGGCTAAAAGAAGTGCATAAAGAGGTTAATGATTAGCAGACGGATCACTGCTATTGTAAGGATAAAAATAGATAAGAGGAGCTCTCAATGTTTGTGAGTTATCTTGCAAATATATTTAGTAGCAGAGGAGTTACAGTGACCTAACTGTTACTAGCTCTTCATCACCTATTTTTAGGTTTGAATTTCTTTTATGATGGAAGAAAGGTATTAAAAAATGATTTCCTCTCCTTATTGTATATGCTAGTTTTGTCATTTGAAGGGAGAAAATGGAAAAACCCATAATCCAAAAAAATCATTAATTCATAATAAAATCAAATTTGGATCTAGATTTATGGTCTTCGAAAACATCATAAATTAGAGAAAGAGTCAGATATGGATATCCTAAATCTACAAAACTGAAAAGGTAGAAAAGAATATCATTTTATATTTGTCCAAATATAGATATTAGGTGGATACATATTTCTTTGAAGGTCGGTTCTAGAAATTTAGTATCCAAATATCCTTGATCTACTATATGTTGAAAGACTTTCAAAATAAATTCTCGGATCTAGATATCTGAAAATTTCTTCAAAAGGTAGCATAAATTTTTTCCATTATGTGGATACTGAGAATCCAAGTAAATATTATTGTATTCTAATGAAAATCCAAAATGCAAATAAAGGTTACTATAAAGCATTTTTAATAGATTTCTAAGCAATTTTACAATTTAATTTTAAAGGGAAAAAATTGAGGTGGAATGTAAGAGGAAAATCAATTTTCAATCAATCTAATCAATTTGATGCTAAAACTAGAAAATTCTTACGAAATTCAGAATTCAAAACGTAAAAATAATTATTTCCTATATGAATATTATAAGTATTATTATGAACATAAAATTTAGATTCCATAAATATATGGTGACAATGTTTGTAATTGGTTGATGGTGCGTAATCCTAAAATTACCCCTAGAATCTAACAAATCAACATACATGGTCCAGACGAGGAGGCTGAGGAAGCTAAAATAATTCCTCCAACGATGACGAGGTGCAACCAACACTTGCACCAACCAGCCAACCTCATTAAAAAATCTTGCAAAAATTCCTTTTGCACCAACCAACCCTGCAAAACAACCAACAAAAAATTAAAAAAAACAAATTGTAAAAAACCATAAAAAAAAGGGGGAAAAAGGAACAATTCATGCACATATGTGATCGTTTGCTCCAACGAACCAACAAGCCATCTGAAATAGCAACACTCAACACAATAAAAATAACACACTAACAACGGAGAATATTCTACAACAATACTAGGGCCCTCATATATATAAACGTTTTTTTGGATGAAAAACCAGTTCGGCCGAACTATTTGTTCGGCCGAACTATTTTTTTGTTGATTTTCAACTCTAGCAAAAAATCCATTTAACTGTCGACATTAATCTAAATGGCCAATTATTCGACTGAATGTTAGTATAATAGTTTGGCTAAATAAATATAGAAAATTCGGCCGAAGAAAATTTTGGTTCGGTCGAAAAATTGAGATAGTGAAGTTTTCTAGGGAATTTCTCACAAAAGTGTAACCCAACTTCATGTTTTCACCCATCTATACCTGTACTCTGCTGTAACATGTGTTGGAGCTCCATGTACTTTTTATCCTGCTGACCTACCTATAAGACCTGAGCTTGTAAATCTGTCTCATAAGAACTCAAAGTTGTTAAGTGGTTCACTTGTATCCGCCTGCTAAGAGCATCTGAAACCTTGTTCTCTTTACCTTTAATGTACCTGATCTCAAAGTCAAACTCGTTGAATGTTTCCAACCATCTAGATTTCCTAGAATTGAAATTTGGTTGGTCAAATAAATGCCTCAATACACTGTAATCGCCCATCAGTACAAATCTCCTGCCAAGAGGTAGTGCCTCCACATCTTCAATACGTGGATGATCACTGCCAACTCAAGATCATGTGTCGGATAATTCTACTTGTTCTTATTTAGCTTTTGTGACTCATAGCATATTATATGTCCCTCATGCATAAGAACTCCACCAAGTCCTATTTTGCAAGCATCCTTGCATACCACAAATTCTTTGTCTAGATCTACAATCCTTAGCACTAGATCATGTGTCAACAATTGTTTCAATTGCTAGAAACTTGTAGTACATTCCTCTGTCCATTCAAAATTCTTACCTTTCCTTTGTAATGTTGTGATGGAATATGCAATCTATGAGAAGTTCCTGATGAACTCCTGTAATAACCTGCTAACCCCAGAAATGATCTTACCTCATCCACATTCCTAGGAGCAGCCCACCCCATGATATCCCTTATCTTTTTTGGATCTACTGCTATGCCTTCCATGGAAACCACATGTCCCAAGCAATATACCTTTTTCTGAAAGAAACTGAATTTTCTAAACTTAGCATAAACTAATTCTCTCTTAATAATCTCAATACTGCTGCTAAATGTTCGACATGCTCTTCTTCACTCTTACAATATATCAAGATGTCATCAATGAACATAATAACAAAATTTTCCAGATAAGGACACAACACACTATTCATCAAGCACATAAAAGTAGTTGGAGCATTAGTCAAACCAAATGAAACTACAACAAACTCATAATGTCCATACCTGGTCCAGAAAGATGTCTTGTAAATGTCATCTTCCTTTATGTGTACCCGATGATAACCAGATCTTAGATCAATCTTCGAGAACACTACTGTTCCCTTCAACTAATTGAACAAATCATCAATCCTCTATTGGCATTATGGCACAGGTTTGGAGCTATGGCATAGGTGTTGTCCTTGATGGCAACCCTCTCCAGTAACAGATCTCAGATCAGGCGCTCAGAAAGAAGAAAAAGACATATACGCAGGTTCATCTAGACAAAGGCGCGTATACACGCGGGTTATACATTACAAAAATGCGTATATGTTGGTGATCACTCTTTTGGTCCATGGCAGTTAGATCTTGGAACTTGAACCTATGTTTTGGACCATGGCGTCTCGTCAATTATGCCGATCCACAGTTTTTGGGTTCATGGTATTGAAATGTTATGGTTTTGGACCATGCTATTGGGGAAGGCCTAGGACTATAAAAGAGGAAGGAGATTTTTCTTGTGGCAATCACAATCATGGATATTATTGAGGAATCTGAAAAAGTGGTTAGAGCTGGTATATTGGAATGGTGAATGCAGATCTGGAATCTGAAGGAAGGAGGGACCTTTAGCACAAAAGGAAGGACAAGGTCTTCTCATGGGTCATAATCTTTAAGCTTAATGGAATAGTAATCTCTGTATGATTTGATCTGCTTGATGTGGCGCTCGTCTGATCTATAAGTCTGATAATCTGGGTTATTTAGTGATTGTATATCTGGAAGAGTGCATTGTTCTTTATAGATCTGTACGCAGGTTCAGTGAAGCGAAGACGCGTATGCACGCGGCTTAGGTGAAGTAAAGGCGCGTATACGCAGGTTGTTCCATACGCAGAAGCGTATGCACGCAAGTTGCAGACTGTTAAAATTGCGTATATGCTTTAAGTTGTGATCTGGTTGTTTCTGCTTATTGCTGCCGGGTTCTGGGTTCTGTTCCTGCTGTATGGTTTCTGGTACAGTTTTCTGTGTACAACTGTCAGAGGAGTATCTACTTGTTCCAGATCTAGTTGGTGGAAAGGAGATTGGTTGATTCTTGATGATTGTGTGATGTTCATGGATCTAGTTTGAAAATTGATGAAACGTGGTCCCTGGAAGAAAGAGAAGGCTGTAGCCTTCTGTAGGCCAGCACCTACGTACTAGTATCTTGGCTAGTGCAAGAGTTAAGGGGGTTGTTGCTCCCTTCCAGGAGAAGCTGGAAAATGAGAGAGAGTTGTAGCTCTCTGCAGGTTGCAGCCTGCGTACTGGTAAAGGACTGCACCGGTACATTGTAAACAGAAGTTTCTAATTTAAAGAAAGATAGAGACGAATTGCAGCAGGTGGTTTTCACCCACATTGGGTTTCCACCTTATATCTTGTGTTCTTGTGTCTGATTGTCTTTCTGCTCTGTTTTACTGTCTCTGGATATTGTTATTAGATTCTGCATCACTGACTAACAATCATCATCAGAAAGATTAAGTAAAATAAAAGCATGTTCTGTATACGCGGGTTTTCTTCTACATAACGGCGTACATACGCAGGTTTATTAAATTGAAGTAGCGTATATCAGTTGTTTTGAAAAAGAATAAGTATCCTGATAATACTGATTCACCCCCCCCCTCTCAGTATTATTTTCAACATCCTCGACAACATCTACTTGTTCTTAATGGTCACTAGTTCAACTTCCGGTAATAAATACACAATCTTAGAGTATCATCCTTCTTCTTCACAAAAATTACCAGTGCGCCCCATGGTGATACACCTAACCTAATGTATCCCTTGTCAAGAATTTCCTTGAACTACAACTTCAACTCTACCAACTCTGGAGTGATCATCATGTATGGTGCTTTTGATGTTGGTGCTACCCCTAGTACCAACTCAATAGAAAATTCTACTTCTTTGTGAGGCAGAAACTCTGAAATATCTGTAGGAAATACATCTTGAAATTGTTGTAAAACCGAGTACTTTCTCGAAACATCCACATCCTCAACTTCCTTACCTTTGTCACTAGAAATATATACTGCAAATAAAACACACCCTTTTATGCGATTGCGCTTTTCCTAGATAGTTGTCACCATCCTAACTAATGTTTCTTTCTTCTTACCCTGTAAGACTCTCTGTTCTCCATTATCATCCAAACACTCAATGGCTTTTTCATAATAGTCCACCTTGTTCCTATGGAGATACAACCAGTCCATACCCAAAATCATACTATATGATCCTAACAGTAATACATTCAAATGTGCTGATGTAGGTATACCATTCAACTCAAATGCACAAGCTCTTACCCAATGATGAACTTGCTTCTTTGTACCTATTGTACCTTAAGAAACCATTTTCCTGGTTGTATAGAAATTGTGCTCAAGACATTAATGATTATAATGATTGTCACTTGTTTTTCACTTGATTATATATTATGTTCTCAAATGAAGGACCTAGGAAATCTAGTTCTTGATCCTCAATACTTAGGTGACAAGAAAACATCAGAATTCCATTTGATTTTTGAATACAAATGATGAATGAAGAAAGATTGAATAAGTCATAGACAATATGTTGTTTAACACAGGATCAACTATCTGTGACAACGGTAGAAGTTATAGATAATAAGTTGTTTTATACAGAAACTACTATCTGTAACTTAGAATAATTGCAGAGATGGGAACTTCAAGTATATGAGCGCTCTTTAAGGAATTTTAACTTTATTTTCATAGGAAAATAAACACCTGCAGCTTCAATTACTATACTCAAAGGAAGAAAACATAAGATGACACATAATAGAGAAGACACAAAATCATACCCAACAATGTATGGAAAACTTCTGAATCTTAATTAATCAACAGTTGTATTAGGAATTCAGTAGCTTAGTCTCCAAGTTCTCCTAAAATTCCAACCTTTCCCTCTAAATTTACCTCTTTTTATACATTATAAGGAAGTTGGTAATCACCAAAACTATCAAACTGCTTAACTATTTTCCTAACTGTCTAGAGTAAAAATTATTACAGAACATTACACAGAGGGTAAAAGACACCTCATTCTAAAAAACATAGAATAACTGGAAGTAACGGAAGTTAGAAAATGATGATGACTGTTGGCTTTTTTAGCTCTGTTGTTTGGCTGCTGATTTCCTCTGTAGATGCTTTAATAATGATTACACTGTTTTAATCATAATAAATTGTATTTGACTCAAACCGCGTGCGTGGACCTAGGCTCATGTATGTATCAGGTGCATTTTGATTGGCCAAAACACAAGAAAACTCAACCGGTCACCTTTCTTTGGAATTTTAGTCATCCACCGCTAATTTTGATTATCTCACTTAAACAACAAAATCAACTATTTTACACGAAACATTAGTTTACCACGAAACTGAAAAAACTTAACATTTTGATTCATAAACCCATCAGGTCCACCTTAGTTGTGCGTGAGCAGTCCAATCATTCATTCAATCAACGGTCTGATCTTCCGAAACTCACAAGATTTTAAACCCATTTGAAATAAATCTTATCGACTCCGCTTGTTCAACACTCCATTGACTCCCATATGGACCTGATGAGAAATATATACTACCAATTAATAATCTATCAGGTCTGACTTTAGCACTAAAACCCGATCATTTCTTCGCCTGATATCCATTGGATCCCGTCTTTTTGGATGGATGACTGAGATTAGCCTGGACTTCAACAAGTTTAAACTATGTTTGATATACCGTCATGGCCGATAAGTTACCACCTGATTATCATTGGATCTATGGCCTGTTGATCAGATAGCCCAGATCTTCTCACTGGTTTTCATTCAAAGCCATCCCGTCAATCGAACAAAATACTTCATTTCTTTTAGACTTTGCGGGGGTAAAGAATATAAGGGAACTACATTGAGGTTTAACCCCCGCAATGATTCTAGGCCACACTTTGTGGTCAACCATGTTCACGTCGCGGTCAACCGCAAGGGTTGAGCCTTAATTAACCTTTGGGCTTATTGTTTCCCCATAGCACACCTCATCATACTCATCAAGTTGTTGCTTGATCATGCCTCTTAAACCTGCATGGCCTTTAAACAATGGCTTGATTTTTCATTTCTTTCTGTGATAAAACTGAAAATAAGATGAAAATAACAATGGGAGCTACAACATCTGGCTCTGCCTGGGGATAGTGCTTTTGTCACAGAAGCACTAAGAACCACAGATCAGTGCCTTTACCTCAGGCATGGAGTCATATATTGCAACCAATTCAAATTCTATAGAATTTGTACACTGAATGCACTCTGATATTTACAATGATAAGATGTTTATGCTTTAGAACTGGAAGTAATGCTTTAGGTACTGTGCATTAATAGGCAGTTATAGAGTTTCTCCATCAAGATTCTCAAGAAGGAAAGTGTTATTGGACCTTGCTTCAACAATTCTAAAAAGACCATACCAGAGAGTATCAAACTTCCCATGCTTACCTTTATCTTCTCACCTAGTATCCCATCTTAATACTAGATCTGCAACTTTAAAATCAATCTCCTTGTCTTTTCTGTCAAAAATACTTTTCATCTTTGATTGATACATAATCAAGTTGTCTCTTACCTTGTCCCTGTTATCACTTAGCTCCACTACTTTATTCATTCTTCTTATCAAAGTATTGTGCTCTTCTTGTGCCTCCTGAATCATTGCAATCACAGGCTTCATAAGTTGACTTGGAAACAGAGCCTGAGTCCCATATACTAATTTAAAAGGTGTTTTGCCTGTAGATATTCTTGTAGTTACTCTAGCAGCCCATAGAGCAAACTTTAACTTAGAATCCCAGTCTTTTTGGTTCTTTGCAATAGTTTTCTTAAGGATCTTCATCAAATTTTTGTTAGTGGATTCAGCTAATCCATTCCCCTATGGATGATAAGCTGTTGAATGAGACAAAATAACATTATACTTTTGACAAAAAGTAATAAACTTACTTGATTTAAATACTTAAGCATTATCTATTATGATTTTGATGGGGCATCCAAATGTGCTAAAAATGTTCTCCTCTAGGAACTTCATCACCACTTGATCATTTTCCCTCTTAGTAGGTATAGCTTCTACCCACTTGGTGAAGTAATCGGTAGTTGTGAGAACCCACTTGTGTTGTCCACTTGAAGGTGGGTTAATCTCTACAAAAAAATTCCAATCCCCATTGTCTGAATGGTTCCTCTATGAAGACCGGGATCAGAGGCAAGGGAGCTAACCTCTTCTTCTCAGTAAAAAGCTGACACTTCTGACGCTTCTGACAAACTTGAATGTATCACCAAATAAAGTAGGCCAATAAAATCACGTCTAAAGGATTTTATGTGCAGTAACTTTCCAACTGTAATTTCCTCCACATAACCCTTCAAGTTGATCTTTGATTGCCTCTGTAAACTCATCCTCTGTTAAACATAGCAACAACATTCCTACAGGAGCCTTCCAGTATAATATACCTTCCACAATCACATATGTTGTGCTTTGATCTTAATGCTCTATACTTTGTTCTATCCAAGGATTGGGGACTTGAGAGATAACACAAATAACGAATTATATGCTTGTACCATTCTGAACATAAAAATTTATACCTGATCTTCATACCTAGATCTGGCTTTTCTTCATTTTTTTCAGTTGTTCCTTCATCCACAGGTGTTAGCAAGTTGATGCCCAATGCCTGAAAGTTTGATTCTGTCATCATTTTTTCCAATCCTTTCCCTTTCACCAACTTTGTGGGTTTTATATCCAAGTCATACTCTTGGATCTTGGCTATCCATTTTCCTCTTTTGCCTTCTACATCTCCCTGTACTAGTACATCTTTTACTGCAGCATTTGGCACATAGGCAATGATATGTGACTGCAGCACATAAGTTCTAAAGGATTTCGGGGCTTTTACCAAAGAATACACATGCTTTTCAAGAATACTATACTTTAGCTCAACATCCCGGAGAATCTTGCTAAAGAATGCAACAGGTTGTTCCTTCTCTCCATCATTCTTCTGCAGCAAGACAATAACTATTGAACTCGATCATGCAAATGAAAAAACTTGGAAAGGCTTTTGATAATCAGGGCTAATTAGGACTGGAGATGCCTGCAATGCCTCTTTAATCTTGGAAAATGATTCTCTAGCTTCCCTGGTCCAATGCACTTCATTCTCCTTCTTCAACATATTAGTAATTTCTTTTACAATTTCTGTAGAATTGGACACAAATCTCCTTAAGAAGTTTATCTTTCCAAAAAACTTTTGAATGTCCTTTTTACTCCTAGGCAGTGGTATTTTTTGCACAACTTGTACTCTTGCTAGATCTATCTTCACTCCATCTCTGGAAACAATGTGCCCAAATAGTTTCCCTCTTCCAGAGCAAAAATGGATTTCTTGGGATTTAAAGAAAGCCCAAATCTTCTACATTTTTCAAAAGTCTTTTTCAGATGGTCCAGATGTTCTTCATCACACTTTGAGAAAATAGTAATATCATCCAAACATATTACTACAAACTTATCTCCCAGAAAAGCAATGTCCATAGCCCTCTGAAAAGTAACACCTGCATTCATCAACCCAAAAGGCATTCTGGCATACATGAAGGTCCCCCAGGGAGTTGTGAATGTTGTCTTCTTCTGATCTTCTATATCCACAACCACCTGGTTATACCCAGAGAATCCATCCAGCATTGACATTCTAAAAGATCTTGTTACCTTTTGCAGCACATGATCCATCTTAGGAAACAGATAATTATCTTTCAAGGAAGCCCTGTTGAGATTTCTGAAGTCCACACATAACCTTATCTCTCCATTTTTCTTTATTACACGCACTAAATTAGCCACCCAATCAGAGTACTTGAGTGGAACTATATTTTGGCATCAAGCAATTTTTTGACCTCTTTTTCAATTGATGGTAGAAGCAGAGGATTTATTTATCTAAGCTTCTATTTAAAGGGCTTAATTCCCTCCTTCAAGGGGATCTTGTGCTGAATAATATTTACATCGTATGTTTTGACATCCTCATAGAACCATGGAAAGACATCAACATAATCCTTGAAAAGTTTAATATATCTCTCCTGATAATTAGGTGAAACTCCACTAAATAATTTGATTAGCCTAGGTTTCTCCTGAGTTCCAATATTATGATCCTAAATGTGTTCATCCTGTGAAATTTTCCCTTAGTCAACAGTCACATCGATGGGTTTAAAAAGCCTTTCAAGAGGGACAATCCCCTTTGGCAAAATATCATATTTCAATTGAAAAACTTTTTGATTAGCTATTGAATCTTTTAAACCACTAACTTCTACAACTTTTTTTATTTCATCTTCATCCTGAGCAATTTCTGTGCCCTAAAACTCCTCAACCTTAGTCAAAAATTCTTTAATTTGCTGATCATCTTCAAAAACTTGCCAATGTTTAACATTATCAGGAACAGAAGGTCTGTGCCTCCTTTCTACTTCATATATTAGTTTTGGATTAATAGGAGGCCTGAAAGTAGTAGAAACCACAACCAATGAATCTGCTAATCTGTTCCCATCCCTTGGAATGAATTGAATATTAAAAGCTTCAAAAAAATTCTCAAACCAATCCCAAACTTCATTTTTGTATGCCCTAAGCCTAGGGTGTTTTGTCTGACAGTGATTTTTTATTTGTTTGATAATCAAATCTAAATCTCCAAGAGCAGAAATTGACTTAATTCCCATCTGTTTAGCTATTTGTAGAGAAATAATCAAGGACTCATATTCCGCCACATTGTTTGTTGCTTCGAACTATAATTTAGAGGAAAAAGGGAACATATTGCCTCCAGGTGCAATCAGAAGCAAACCAGCACCTGTTCCTTCCTTGGAATAGGCTCCATCAAAGAATCATTTCCACATTCCTTCAGTTTGCAGTGCTGTATTTACATAGGTTGAAGTAAGTTCCCTTTGGTTATCTTCAGCCAACTCTGCATTATCATGCAGCATGAAGAAAGCAAAGTCATCTTTCTCCTAGCTATATACAAGTGAATTTCTTGCTCCATTTTTTGTAATTGTTTTTACAAATCTAGTTTCTTTGTACAATCTCCTCTTATCCCCACCAAAAGTCGATATAATGGCATATGTAAAATCTAGTTTCAATACACCACCCAATTTAGCCCCCCATGACCTAGATAGCAGCATTCAAAATCTAGCAAGTATATCTGCTACTACTACATCCATGACCAAGCTTCTAGCTGGAATCTGAGCTAGGGACACTACCAGATCCTTAATGACCCCCAAACACTTGAATTTGTTGGAATCAAAAGAGTACAGGTCTCTATAGGGTTTGGTAACTTGTAGATTTAGTTGCTTCATTACTGACAATGGCATAAGATTGTGTGAAGCTCCTGAATCAAACATACGATTATGCAGGAGGAAATCATGGATCAATAAGGAAATATAAAAAGGAGGTGTTGAAGAATCTACTTCCTCTACATGTGTACCAAAAACCACTACTGGTTTATCTTCCTACAAATTTACAGTGTCATTTTTATTCACATTTTCTTTTAAATTAATAAACTCAGCAATCTCCCTCTGATAAGCTATTGTTTTTGCTAACTCTGTAAGGGGAAATTGAATTATTACATTCTCCTACTCTTTAGTAAGACTAAACAAATGACTCTGTTTAGCATTTTTTTTCATCTTCTCCTTTCTTCATGACTGAAATTACTTAGGGAATTGAAACAAGCTTCTCCAAAGGAATTTTTCCACTCTGGTCTTGGGAAGACTCACCTTGAAGTATTGCCATTTGCATTCTTTTGTTGCTTTCCTTTATTTACTTGTTTTGCAGGCTAAGATTCTTGTGGAGTCACCTTTGGTGAGGAAGATAGAACTTGCTGCTCACTTTCATTTTCTTGACTTCTTGATCTTTTCCTTGATCTCAAGTCATATTTCTTATGTAGTTATGCCTGCATAAAATAAGAGAATTGCTTCCAATATTCATCAATTTTATTTTCATCATAAATGGCACCTGATTTAGCATATTCATACTCTTCTCCTTCAATACCAAGTTCATCTTCATCTACTGCATATAACTTAGAAATTTGATCTTCATGGTCCCTAGGGTGCTCTAGTACTTCACCAGGATCTGCCTCTATATACAATGGTGCTTGAATCTAATCTTGATCCTTTCAATCCTTTTGCAAGATTTGCAAAGGTTGTCTTCTGTATTAGGGATTAAAGTTCTTATTATGTTGTGTTTGTCTCTAAGAATTCTTATTTTCCAACTCTAACTTATTCAACTTATCTGATAAAGTTTTAATTACATTACTCATATCCTCTAATGTTTGACTTTGAGAGGATTCTATCTTTTCCTTTCCCTTGTCTTGGATAGGCTGTGTCTCTGGTGCTTTGCCTGCAGCCACCAGATTTGTTTCTATCTCTAATGAATCTATTTGGATCTGATCAAGGGTTGGAGATCTTCTTTCCCTTAATGTGAATCCAAAATTTGACTCAAAAGTCCCTGTAAAAGTTATTTTTGCATCAGCAGAAGGCGCCTTAATCTCCACTGGAAGACTATTGTACAATTTGTTAAATCTTCTGACAAATTCGACTATAGTTTCATCAGATTTCTTCTTTATAGCATTAAAGTTTGTTAATGAATACCCATGGTCTCTTTTTCCTCCCCATATCTCGGTGAATAGATGTTCCATCTCTTCCCAAGAAGGAATAGAATTATTAGGAAGCCCTTTAAACCATTTCCTTGCTTCTCCATCCAAGGATTGAAAAAAAGTATTAGAACAACATCTAAATGTTAAACATTTAGGTTTTCTGCAAAATTACAAATATTGATACATGATTCTCTATTGTTTGTTCATCTTCCCCTGTAAAACGAGGAAGAATATTGAGGTATTCTTATGGAAATTGATTCAACAATTGCGGTAGTTGAAGAGGTGCATACCTATTTGTCAAGAATGCAGGAACTGCCATGTCCCAAATTTACTAAACCTTGATTACCAACAGATGTGGAAACTGACTGAGGAGTAAATGGAGTGTGCAAAGGTGGCAATGCAGTTATAGGTTCAGGCTGAATAACTATAGCAGATACTGAAAAAGAAATAGACTCTAAACACTGGTCTTGACAGTTGGGCTCTTGAAATGAATTAGATGTAAAAGGTGACTCTTGGTCAATAAAAGATGAATGTGAAAGATGTGATGAACTGTTGCCTGGTGCAGACAGTGTAGGACTTGGTGTAAGTGGAGTTTTAGGCCTTCTAATCCTCTTGGAAACTAACCTTTTAGGATCTGAAAGGGCTTTCACTTTCTGCTATGAGGTATTTGACCTTGTATGGGGTCTCCTTGGAGCCATATTTATTTCTTTTTCTCAAAACAACCAAATATTTCCTCCTCACTGAACAACCAGAGGAAAATATTGAAAACCCAGGGAAAAGTGCTCTTGTCTTCTCTCCCTAGTAATGGCACCAATTAATGTTGTACCTTAAGAAACCAATTTCCTGGCTATATAGAAATTGTGCTTAAGACATTAATGATTATAATTATTGTCACTTGTTTGTCACTTGATTATATATTGTGTTCTCAAATGAAGGACCTGGGAAATCTGGTTCTTGATCCTCAATACTTAGGTGACAAGAAAACATTAGAATTCCATTTGATTGTTGAATACAAATGATGAATGAAGAAAGATTGAATACGTCATAGACAATATGTTGTTCAACATAGGATCTACTATCTGTGACACTGGGAGAAGTTATAGATAATATGTTGTTTTATATAGAAACTACTATCTGTAACTTAGAAGAATTGCAGAGATGGGAACTTCAAGTATAGGAGCGCTCTTTAAGGAATTTTAACTTTATTTGCATAGGCAAATAAATACTTGTAGCTTCAATTACTATACTCAAAGGAAGAAAACATAAGATGACACATAATAGATAAGACACAAAATCATACCCAACAACATATGGAAAACTTTTGACTCTTCATTAATCAACAGTTGTATCAGGAATTCAGTAACATAGTCTCCAGGTTCTCCCAAAATTCCAACCCTTTCTCTCTAAATTTACCTATTTTTATAAATTATAAGACAGTTGGTAATCACCAAAACTGTAAAATTGCTTAATTATTTTCCTAACTATCTAGAGTAAAAATTATTACAGAACATTACACAGAAGGCAAAAGACACCTCATTCTAAAAAACATAGAATAACTAGAAGTAATGGATGTTAGAAAATAATGATGACTGTTGGCTTTTTTGGCTCTGTTATTTGGCTGCTGAGTTCCTCTGTAGATGCTTTAATAATGATTAAAATGTTTTAATCATAATAAACTGTATTTGACTCAAACCCCGTGCGTGGACTTAGGCTCACGTATGCATCGAGCGTGTTTTGATTGTCCAAAACACAAGAAAACTCGACCAATCACCTTTCTTTGGAATTCTAGTCATCCACCACTAATTTTGATTATCTCACTTAAACAATGGAATCATCTATTTTACACGAAACATTAGTTTACCACGAAACTGGAAAAACTTAACATTTTGATTCATAAACCCATCAGGTCCGCCTTAGCTGTGCGTGAGTCGTCCGATCACTCATTCAATCAACGGTCTGATCCTCTGGAACTCATGAGATTTTAAACCTGTTTGAAATAAATCTTATCGAGTCCGCCTGTTCAACGCTCCATTGAATCCCATACGAACCCGATGAGAAATATATATCACCAGTTAATAATCTATTGGGTCCAACTTTAGTGCTAAAACCTGATCATTTCTTTGCCCGATATCCGTTGGATCCCGTCTTTTTGGATGGATGACTGAGATTGGCTTGGACTTCAGCAAGTTTAAACTATGTTTGATATACCATCGTGTCCGATAAGTTACCACCCGATTGCCATTAGATTTGTGGCCTGTTCATCAGACAGCCCAACTCTTCTCGTTGGTTTTCAATCAAAGCCATCCCGTCAATCAAACAAAATACTTAATTTCTTTTAGACTTTGCAGGGGTAAAGAATATAAGGGAAGTACATTGAGGTCGAACCCCACAAAGGTTCTAGGCCACACGTTGTGGTCAACCATGCTCATGTCGCGGTCAACTGGGGGGGTTGAGCCTTAATTAACATTCGAGCTTATTGTTTCTCCACAACACACCTCATCATACTCATCAAGCTATTGCTTGATCACGCCTCTTAAACCTGCATGGCCTTTAAACAATGGTTTGATTTTTCATTTGTTTTCATTTTTATTTCTTTTTGTGATAAAACTGAAAATAAGATGAAAATAACAATGGAAGCTACAACAGTACCTATAGCCAACTGCACTAACCAAGACTTTTCATTTACTTCTCTATTCAACCACACTTATCCACCAGGTCAGGATTAACATAACTATAATTATATCTAGGGTCAATCAAAAAATAAACATCTTGATCACAAAACTTACCATCCATCTCAATGATATATGCCTGGTGATCTTCCTACCTATTATCTAACGCAACATAGATCTGAGGAACACTTTTTCCAACATCCCCAATCTTTTGTGCTTCCTGGACACTGTAAATATGCGGTCTACCACCCTGATGTTTTGGACAATATCTTTGATGATGATATTTGCCACAAGTCCAACATCGCATGGGCTTCCTATCACCACCATTGTTCTGCTCAGACCAAAATTCTTGTCCTCTATCAGATGCATTGAACTTCTTGTGCAGTGTTGCATTCTCTTTGTTACTTGTTTCCTGAGGTCTTGCCTGTTTCTTGTCCCATTTCCCTTTATTCTTATTATTACCCTTCCATTTTGGCTTAGTCTTAGATCTACGCTTTGATTGTTGATAATAATGATTTAGCTTCCGTATGGCCTCCTCCAATATCTAGGCTCATCAAACTCACTCATATCCTTAAATGTTGTCGAAAACCCACTGATGAATCTCTGAATCTTGGATGTCTCCTCCTTGAGGTAAGGCACATACCTCAATGACTCTAGAAATCTGCTAATGTAATCCTCATCCATCATTGATCCCATCTTTAGCTCATAAAACTATTTTTCCCTATCATCATACTACCTCTCTGATAGGTACCTCTTCCTGAATGGTATCTTGAATTTACTCTAGGTCAACTCCTCCTCATAATTATCTCTGACATTCTTTACATATTCCCACCAAATATCTTCTTTATCTTTAAGAATGAATGTAGCTATTATGGCCTTCATTTTGTCTGAGTAATCATACATCCTGGATAAGTTATTCATTCCAAGGAACCATGCTTCTGCATCTTGTGATTTTTTCATTTCCCCATCTAAGGTAGGTAGCTTTGCTTTCTTGAACTCATCTGGAAAATATCCCCTACCGCTCCTCCTATAAGGATGATAACGATGATGACCATGATACCTGTCATGACTAGAACTATAATAGTACCTGTGTCCATCACCTCTTGTGTCTGGTGTATCCAAGAACATGTCATCCCTGATCATGTCATCTTTGTATGACTTGTGCCCACTATGAGATCTCTTATCATATGCCCCATTAGTCTTATCCTCCTATCCATAGTTGATCTGAAGTAGTCCATGCCACTCGAATTCTGACAGACTCTGAATAATTACTGCATTGACTTCAACTTCTTTCTCATGTGCCTGCATGATTATGTCATTATCTACTTTACAATTCCTTATTTCTTCCTTGAAACTCCTCAATGTGCTTGCTAGGTTAAAAGAGTTTCCAACACCACGCTACTCATCTAATTCGTAGGGAGAATCTTTGTAATCTTCCATCTTTCTAGTCACCTTTGATATCTTCTTCTTGCAAGGTATATTATGTCAGCTAAACCAAATCATAAACAAACAAATGTACCTTAGTATAGTTCGAGGAGGATATCTCATTTACAAGACCAACCATCTTAGTGCAATATATATATATATAATATATAATATATATATATATATATATATATATATATTATATATATATAATATATATATATATATATATATATATATATAAACTCAATCATATCAACATTTATTCATCGTTTCAATCATTATCCAATCATCAATGCATGACCATACCAACCATATGCCACGACCTCATGCACGAAAATTATCATTGTGCCAATGTATGCATAACTACATATGAACACCGACACACATAACCAATTCATGACCGACATACACTCACAACAAATACAGTCAACAACGTCACCATCAACTTTCATATGTCGACACTAATGCAATCATGACCAACACCATGCATACGAAACAAGCACAAGGACCTATATGAACCGACATGTACATATGATAACACATTCGTCCAAGGGGAATGGAAACTAGACATCACCCAAGGAGAACGGAACCATGCTCCAGTACCACTCTTTAACACTCTCTTCCCACATCTACCCAAGTAAATGGGAAGCTAGGGTAAACATGTGACGAAGATTTACTATGATATGATTCAACTCCCTATGCAATGGTTACAGAAGTGGAACTGATAGAACACAGACAACCTGACCTTCTACACCTACAAGAGAACCCCTAGGAGCCCTCCAACCCATCCAGGTGACCTACCCCTAAGACAAACTGACATTTTTATGCCTTAAAGACTCAATTTCTCCCTTTACATGGCAATGCATGTGACTAGGACCCTCCAATCACTCCCACAGCAAGGCATGCACGCGATTGGGGACTTTTCCAAGTATTTTTGTGCCAGTAACTCTAGATTCTATGCCAGTTTTTTAGGGCCAAGGCTCAGGCCACTACATAGAGCTCCATGAAACTTCCATAAATGAAAGGTAACCTCAAAACAATGATACAAATGAAAATAATTGAACAAGGACTTGATTGGACCCCTACTAGCCATGACAGGCATTTCGTCAAGCATGTCACAAATATGCATTCTATAGGTTTAAAAATAGATCTAAACATAGGGGTCTCATAATTATCTGAGACTCACTAAGAAGCATTGAAGCCTCATCGCAATAACTAAATTACCATCTACTAAGCCATATATTCATCGTACTTTCAGTGATGAACCAAAACATGATGAGAGCCATATATTATTACTATCATAAAACTCATTCATAACTAGCATATAAACAACATATATAAAGGATATAACAACCATATAAGCCACATATAAACAAATATATTTACCCATAAAATACCAAGGAGAAAGAGAGATCTTATTGATGAATGCAAAGGCCAACCAAGTTCGAGACTTCAATGTTCCACACAACCATAGATTTGATGAACCGAGTCTCTCTTCAACCAATCACCCCCATGCCATATTCCAAGCATGAATGTGGATTCTAATAGAAAAAATCCATCAAAATCAAACCAGGGCTTCTAGAGGCCAAACCACCTCAACCCTCAACCAGTGATTCCACCTCGTTGTTAGTAAATTATATATTACGGAGCAATGGAACACATAAAATATTGCAGAAATATAAACACGGAAAATGCATAAAACAAGAGAGACACAGATATACGTGGTTCACCCAGTTTGGTCTACGTCCATGGAGAAACGACCAGTCCTTCCTTTTATATTATCCAGCAAACTGAAGAGATACAACCTACAACAGATCCGTTGTAACACCCTCTTCACTCTCAATCTCCTCTCTCTTTCTCACTCAAAATACAGATCTACATAGACGCAATACAATTCCCTCATATATAATGAGGGGCTGCCTTCTAGGGTAAAAAACCCTAAATTAAACATAACTTCTACCGTCAGATCTCTGCCTAATGAACGACCCAGATTGACTAGAAATTACTATACTTTTACAAGGCAATTTTACATCTATTCTTAGTTTCGGGGGCACTGCCCCTGAAACCCCCCGCCAAGGGGGGGCTCCCCAAAGGTCGCAGCCGACCACCCCTAGACCCCCCCTGCAGCAAATATTTTACGGGCGGTGTTGCCGCCCCATTTCGAACTGGGGTCCAATGTGGCGATACCTTTGAATACAGAAGATAATCAGGCTCCACACCCAACAATCTC
>APFE031396981.1:120092-135729 GCA_000404065.3 Pinus taeda | reverse complement strand
AGTGATAACCAAAATCATTAACACCATATCCAATAAAGGTACATTTCTTTGATTTTACCTCAAGCTTTGTTCTATTTTCTTTATTAATATGGACAAAGGCCTCACAACCAAAAGGCTTTAAAAAAGAGTAGGTTACATTTTTACCTATCCATGCTTACTCTCGAACACCACCATCCAAGAACTTGAAGGCCCTCTGTTTATTAGATAAACAACAATATCTACAGCATCTACCCAAAATTGTAAAGGCAATCCTACATGCAATCTCATGCACCTTGCACGCTCCATGATTGTCTGTTCATCCTTTCTGACACACCATTTTCTTGTGGTGTTCTTGGAATTGTCTTCTCTTTGTGAATTCTATGCTCTGAACAGTACCTATCAAACTCGTTGCTGCAATATTCACCTCCATTTTCTGATCTAAGACACTTCAATTTCTTTCCTGTCTCAATCTCAACCAAAGCTTTCCATTTCTTGAAAGTATCAAATACATCAGAATTATTCTTAATACAATAAATCCAAGTTTTTCTAGTTGCATCATCAATAAAAGTAACATAATAACAAGAGCCACCGAGAGATGATACCTGAGCAGGTCCCCATACATCTGTATGCACAAGCTCTAATTTTCTGCTCTTCTTTTCTTTCCCAACTTTGAGAGATATAACTCTCTTTTGTTTTTCATAAATGCAATTCTCACAGAAGTCCAAATCAACATTCTTCAAACTCGGCAACAAATTCCTTGAGTGAAGGATCTTCATCCCCTTCTCACTCATGTGTCCGAGCCTATGATGCCATAATGATGCTCCATTAGAAGTTAAAGCATTAACAGAGTTAGAAATACCATTGCATAAATACAATGTACCAACCTTTTCACCTTTTGCTATTACTAGGGCTCCTTTGGTGACCTTCCAAGATTAATCTGTGAAAGTTGTCACACAACCTTCACCGCCTAACTGCCCTATTGAGATCAGATTTTTCTTCAAATATGGAACATGCCTTACCTCCTTTAGTAGCCATTTGTTTCCATTATGCTGTTTTACAAGAATCTTACCCATTCCAACAATTTTACAGGGTTTATCATCACTCAAACGAACTTGTCCAAAATCTCCTTGATCATAGCCATGAAAGTATTTCTTATCAGGTGTGGCATGGAATGAGGCCCGTGAATCTACCACCCAAGAATCAGTAATATTTTTGAAAGAAAGAATCAAAGCATCTTGTAACACCTCACCTGTCACATTTGCTTCATGATTGTTTTCTTGTTGTGCATCTCCTTCTTTTCCCTTTCAAGATCTACAGTCTTTCCTTAGGTGTCCTTTCTTTTTGCATTTCCAGCAGACTATCCCCGATCTGGACTTGGATCTGCCTTTTCTTGATTTACAGCGATATCCGGAGCTCTTTCCTCTTTCCCTTTTTCTTCCCCTAGACTCTGCACTCAAATCATTACCCAATGTCTCACAGGAGCTTTTCCGATGCATTTCCTCGCTAAGGATAGCACCGAAAACATCATCAAACTTTAAATTACTAGATCCAGAAACAGAGTTACTAATGGCCATTACTAAACCATTCCAACTTTATGGCAATAAGCACAAGAATAATAGAGCTCTAACTTCATCATCAAAGTTTACCCCTACAGAACTTAACTGACTTGTAACAACATTAAAATCATTTAAATGGTCTGCAATAGATCCACCTTCCGACATCTTCATATTAAATAAACGCTTCATAAGAAATACCTTATTTGAGGCCGAGGGTTTTTCATATAGTTTCACCAACGCCTTAATCAAACCCTCCGCCATTATTTCCTTCGAACTGTTGAAGGTGACCGACACTGCGAGGCACAACCGTACTGTTCCGAGTGCCTTTCTATCAAGAAGGTTTCATTCTTCATCTGTCATGCATGTTGGCATCTTTGTTTTTCTGCCCAATGGTAGGTACAAATCTTTCTGATACAGTTAATCTTCCATTTGCATCTTCCACAGCGAGAAGTTTTGGCCGTTAAATTTCTCAACCCTAAACTCACCATCTTCCGCCATTGCTCCCACTCGAACCAGGAATCCTTCTCTCCTGCGAGTTTGTCAGCCAAAAAGACCTTCAGCTCTGATACCAGTTGTTAGTAAATATTATAAAGCAATGGAACACATAAAATATTGCAGAAATATAAACATAGAAAACGCATAAAACAAGATAGACACAGATATACGTGGTTCACTCAGTTTGGGCTACGTCCATGGAGAAACAACCAGTCCTTCCTTTTATATTATCCAGCAAACTGAAGAGATACAACCTATAGCAGATCTGCTGTAACACCCTCTTCACTCTCAATCTCCTCTCTCTTTCTTACTCAGAATATAGATCTACATAGACACAATACAATTCCCTCATATATAATGAGGGGTTTCCTTCCAGGGAAAAAAACCCTAAATTAAACATAACTTCTACCGTGAGATATCCGCCTAATGAACGACCCAGATTGACTAGAAATTCCTATACTTTTACAAGGCAATTTTACATCTATTCTTAGCTTCGCGGGCACTACCCCTGAAACCCCCCGTCAGGGGGGGGGCCTCCCCAAAGGTCGCAGTTGCCTCCCTTGGACCCCCCTTGCAGCGAATATTTTACGGGCGGTGTTGTCGCCCCATTTCGAACTGGGGTCCAATGTGGCGATACCTTTGAATATAGAAGATAATCAGGCTCCACACCCAACGCACATCATCAAACATCACTATCTATCACTAGATTGGTCTTTACCCAAGCTATCCAGGGCTTCAAAGCATTTGTTCCAACCAAGGCTCCAAGACTAGTAACTCAACCCATAGTTGTTGTTAGGCTTTAAAGCGTTTATCCAACCAAGGCTCCAGGACTAGTAACTAAACCCACCAAGGGCTCGAGAGAATTTTTCCAAACAAGGCTCCAAGATTAATAACTCAACCCAAGTTATTACAGGGCTCCAAAGAATTTTTCCAACAAAGGATCCAAGACTAATAACTCAACCCAAGTTGTTACAGGGCTCCAAAGAATTTGTCCAACCAAGATTCTAGGAACTAATAACTCAACCCACAACCAAAGGAACATGAGAACCAACCAGGAAGCGAAATGGAAAGACTCCCAAAACACTATGTCTATCCAAGAAATTTCAAGAATAAGAAAAACCACCGTTAATATAGGAAATCCTCCATGCCAATGACAAATCATGACCAAGAAAAACATGCATATGCCATGCATGCCAAAACTAGTAAGGAAGTCATACATGCAACTCGGTACCTACAAACAAAACCAGTTGTAGCTACTGATCATGATGTCCTCTTTCGTATTCCTGCTTTTTATTTTCCTTCTTGCTCCAAATCCCAAGTATGACACACTCCTCCAAGAGTGCTCCAAGAAACTATAAGTATATAAGAGTATGAGAGAGAGAGAATAGAATGAAAGCTCCAAAACTGAACTGATCAAAAGACATGAAATGATCCTCGTAAGACTTTTTATTAATGAGGCCTCTATTTTCTTCATTTTCCATTACTTTCCTTCATTTTCATCCTCGCATACAACCTATGACCTTTCACCTTCCTTTTCTCCTAATTTCCATTATTTTCTTAAATAAATGTCAATAAATGTCACTTAGCCTTTCCAAAGGCTTAGCCATTTCCTTTGCCAATTTCCATAGCCATAATAAACCAAATGAACACCCACACTAGGAAAATTTTCCCAAAATTCATCTTGGAATACGTGTCCCATGACGATGGTTATTATTTTTCCTATATTAATTTTTATTACATGTATTTTTTACGAGGGTTGTTACAATCAACCATGGCAGTTTGATAGGAAAGTGATACATGATGGAGAGATAAATTGCTACAAGTTTGAAAATGATGGCATCAAACCTAATCTTGTACCATTGAAATAAGAGAGTGAAACTAAAATAATCGTCCCAAAAGCACTCTTGTTAAGTGGTAAAGAATTTCTACAACAAGTGGAGAAAGAGGAGTTCAGTTATGGTGTAATCTACAAACCAAAGATAATAATTGTCTACGTTGAAATTGAAAATTTATCTATTGAAATTTAGGAAATATTTCAAGAATTTAGTTTTATTGTAGTAGATGATTTTCCAAGAAATTTTCCACCCAAGAGAAGCATAAACCATCACATAGATTTGATATCGGGAGCAAGCCTTCCAAATAAGGTTGCATATCAACTGATACCCAAAGAAAATGAAGAAATAGGGAAACAAGTTCAATAGTTGTTTTATAAAGGGTTGATAAGAAAGACCTTGAGTCCATTTGTTGTGCCTACATTACTAAGTCCAAAGAAGGACAGAGAGTGGAGGATGTGTACAAATTCTAGAGAAATGAACAAGATCATGATTAGATACAAGTTTCCATTGCCACTGATGGATTATATGATGGATTGTTTGAGTGGAGCAACTTACTTTTCAAATATTGATCTAAAAAGTGCTACCATCAAATTATGATCAAAGAAAGGGACGAGTGGAAGACATCTTTCAAGACCAATGGCAAATTGTACGAACGACCAGTCATTCCATTTGGACTAAAAAATTCACCCAATACATTCATGTGGTTGATGAACGAAGTCTTGAAAGAGTTCATTGGTAAGTTTGTTATTGTTTACTTAGATGATATCTTAATTTTCAGTAAAACTAAAAAAGAGCACCTTAGACATGTGAGATATGTTCAGGAGAGATTGCAACAAGAAAAGTTGCTAATTTACATGAAGAAATGTAATTTTATGAAACTTGAGTCAATATACTTAGGTTTAGTCACGAAAAATGGATCCTGAGAAAATAGAGGCAATTGTGTATTGGACATCACCCAAGAGAATCTTCGAAGTTAGAAGTTGTCATGTCTTAGCCGACTTATATTAAAATTTTATCAAAAACTTTAGTGGTATTTGTGCACCTAACATAGATACAATTAAGAAGGACAGACAACCATTTTGTTGGACAACAACAATAGAGGAAATTTTCCAGTTATTGAAGAAGACGATCACTGAGAGACTAGTGTTGAAGTTTCCCAACTTTAATCATCTTTTCCCTGTAAGATGTGATGCCAGTGGGACAACTATTGGAGTCGTACTAAGCCAAGAAGATAAACCTATTTCATATTTCAGCGAGAAGTTAAGCAACTCAAAAGATAAATACTCTTCTCATAACAAATAATTCTATGTTATGGTTCAAACTTTGAAGCGTTGGAGGCACTATTTAATTCTTAAAAAGTTTGTTATGTTATTTGATAATTTTGCATTGCAGTATATAATGCATCATCACAAGTTGAATCAAAAGCATGCCAAGTGGGTTGAATTTATGTATAGTTTTGCCTTTTTTATGAAGCATATAAGTGGACGAGCAAACAAGGTAGTCAATGCTTTAAGTAGGAGAAGTTTGATAATAATGTAAGAGAGTCAAGTGAAACTTTTAGGTTTTGATTATTTGAAGGATTTGTATGAATTTGATGTTGATTTTCAAGAATCTTTTGATGCATGCAAGAATCGTGTAAACAAAGATAGCATCCCATGGAAAGAGATCATGTTGCAAGATGGTTTGTTATTAAAGAACAACGGACTATGTATTCTCAATTGTTATATGAGAGAGAACTTGATACAAGAAAAGCATAATAGAGGGTTGGTAGGACATTTTGGTGTTGATAAGAAACTTGGGCGGCTGAACCATTTTTATTTCTAGCCAAAGATGAGATTGGATGTGTAGAAATATGTGAGTAGGTGTAGGTTGTGTTAGCATGCAAAAGGAAAGAGTCAAAATTTTGGACTATATACTCCTTCACATATTCCCTATAAACCATGGGACTCGGTGAGTATGGATTTTGTTTTGGTTTTACCAAAGACTCAACGACGTAATGACTCAATACTTGTAGTTATGCACAAATTTATGAAAATGGCTCATTTAATTCCATGTTACAAAACTAGTAACGCTACACATGTGGCTAATTTGTTTTTCAATGAGATTGATCGATTACATGGTTTGTTGAAGAGTATAATTTATGATAGGGACACAAGGTTTATAGGGAATTTTTGGAGAACCTTATGGAAGAAACTTAGAACCAAGTTAAAATTCAACTCATATTATCATCCATAGTCTAATGGATAGACCAAAGTGGTGAATAGAAGTCTTGGGAACATATTGAGAAGCCTTGTGGGTGGTCAACTCAGGCAATGGGATCGTGTATTAGCTCAAGTTGAGTTTGCATTTAATGATTCACCAAATAGGAGCACAAGGAAATGCCTATTTCATATTTTGTATGGGATGCATCCTAAGGGAGTTTGTGAACTATGAGATTTAGGCATATTAGAACACACAAGTGTTGAAGGAGAATATTTCGAAGTAGCAATGAGTGAGTTGCATGACCAAGTTAAGAAGATGTTACAAGTTAACAACTCCAAATAGAAGCAAAATGTATATTTAAAAAGAATGGAAGTGAACTTTGAAGTAGGAGACATGGTCTTAACTCACCTAAGAAATGAGAGATTTCCAAGAAAGAAGTATAATAAAAATAAGATGAATAAAATAGGTCCTTGCAAGATACTTGGTTAGTTTACTACAAATGCTTAAGAACTAGAGTTGCCTACATGTATAGGTATTGCACCTATTTTCAACGTAACTGATTTGTACGTTTATCTAGTTGGCGACAAACACTCATCTACAGTAAACACAGACAATGACGAAGTCAATGAGCAACAATGGGTAAAACAAATGCCTATGGAAAAAAAATTGGAGGCTAAAATGATTTTGGACACAAACTTACAAAGCAAATAAGAGGAAAGGAATATTTGGAGTACTTGGTGAAGTGGAAAGGTTGTTCGGTTGAGGATTCCACTTGGATGAGTGTTGCATCTCTACAAAAAACAAGTTATTCTGTAGAAGGCCTTATGATCAAGAGCTCATAAATATTTCTTTCCTGGGGAGCTTCATTCAGGTGCATTAGTCGAGCACAAAATTTGATGAAGTCTAGATAAGATCTTACCAATGTGATGGGATGGTCACGTGGCAATGATGGGGGGTCGGGGGGGATATTTTTTAGGTTTTAACCCTGTACAAAAATTACCTGCAAATGAATTCTTAAAAATAGAAAATATACAATGGCGAGAAACACAAAACAAATACACAGATATTTTCCCCTAGATCCCAAAATGGGCTTACCAGAATGATTTTTCATCATATTCCTTTCAATGTTACAACACATATATATACTATGTTGAAGCATTCATAAACCCCAATCCATTAACCCTGGATTAGAACATAATTGTAGTTCTCTTGACTAGATCTACAAGATGTCATCGGAAAAAAATCATCATGCCCAAAACCATGTGAAAAACCCATGCACAAAACCATAGGTAGGTCCTCCCACCTAATATAGGGTCCAAAAAAAAAAATACGGGGCGCTGCCCCACCCCATGCAGGGGGACTACCACTCCCCCGCACATGAGGCTAGTCATGGAAAGAATATAACACACACCCAACAGTCTCCCGGTTGTTGTTTTCTTTCCACGAGATAGCTTAGTCATTAGTCCAGCCCTGGAACACCCATTGTTTCTCTACACCAACAAAACTTCTCAGTGCTCACAAACTTTGTCAATGCATCTGCAACATTCTTTGAAGTGTCCACCTTTACCAATAGCACCTTTTTGTCCTCAACCATATCCCTCACAAAGTGATACTAAACATCAATGTGTTTTGTCTTTAAATGATAAGTAGGGTTCTTTGCCAATAAAATTGCACTTTGGCTATCACAATCTATCCTTATATCTCACTATACCAACCGCTTACTTGAACACAATCTTTGCAACCAAATTGCTTCCTTGCTTGCATGAGTGACTGTTATGTATTCTTCCTTTGTAGTTGAAAGTGCCACTACAGACTGTCTCTTGCTCATCCAATTGACTGCACCTCCAAATAGGTTAAACACATACCCACTTGTAGATCTTCTCTGTTATAGATCTCCAACCCAGTCTACATCAACAAAGCCATGAATGTCCAAAACTTTGTCCAATCCTAGTCTTTCTTGGTAGCAAAAACCATAATCACTAGTGCCATGAAAATACCTAAAAATTGGCTTCACTGATGTTCAATGCTCCTTGCTTGGTTTTAAGATAAACCTGCTCAATACTCCGCAATGTATGGTCTATTATAGACCATTGCATACATCAGGCTACTGACTGCGCTTGCATATGGAACACAAGACATGTCCTCTTCCTCTTCTTGTGTCTTGAGACATTGTTCAGCAGATAGCTTCACAACTACATGTATAGGAACATTCACTGGTTTTCTATCATGCATATTAAACCTTTGCAGTATTGTCTCGACATACTTCCTCTAGTCTAAGCAGAGATTCCTCTTTTTCTGATCTTGTTTAATTTCCATGCCGAAAATATAGTTTGTAGAACCGAGATCCTTCATGTCAAATTTGGAGGATAATTGGGTCTTCAAATCCTAGGTAATTTCTTTGTCATTTCCAATTAGCATCATATCATCCACGTACAAGACTATATAAACAACACGGTCACCAATTAATTTAAAATAAACATAGGGATCCGCTTTGCTTCTGGTGAAACCAAGTCTCTATCTATATGTATCAAATTTCTTATACCACATCCTTGGTGATTGTTTTAAACCATATAGAGAATTTTTTAACTTGCATACCAATTCTTTCTTACCTTTCACCGCAAAAACTTCAGGTTGCTTCATGTAGATATCTTCTTCAAGATCCCCATGAAGAAATGATGTCTTCACATCCATCTGTTCTACCTCAAAATCAAAAAAAAAAACAACAAATAAAAGTAATCTAATAGAAGCTACCTTGGCAAGAGGAGAAAAAATATCACCAAAATCAATTCCGACACCTAGGAATAACCTTTTGCTACCAATCACGCTTTGTATTTCTCCACCTTTCCTTCTACATTCATATTCTTCTTAAACAACCATTTTCTTCCAATGCGTTTCCTTACAGTCAACAACTCCACCAAATCCCAAGCCTCATTTTTGTCCAAAGATTCCATTTCATCAACCATGGTATCTTTCCAAAATTTTCCATCCTCTGAATCTACTGCCTCCCTGACAATTTTGGGATCATCATCAGTAATAGATAAAGAAAATTTTGAACAAAAATAAGATGGACTATACCTTTTTGGTTTCCTTCTTTCTCGAACTAATCTTCTCATAGCTGGAGTTTGTGGCTCTTTATCTTCTGATTCTTATTCTGTTGTAGAGTTTGATTCTTCCTCCTTTAGCTCAAACTCTATCTTATCAGGTTCCTTTGTTAGGGATTCCTGTTTAATAACATATTTCACCTCTATAAACACCACATCTTGGTTGAACACAACCTTCCTTGTTTTTGGGTACCAAAGCTTATAACCTTTTACACCATCATTATACCCAATAAAGATGCACCTTTCATATTTACTATCCAACTTATTTCTTTTCTCCTTTGAAACATGTACATATGAATCACATCCAAATACCCACAGATGTGAAAGTGATGGTTTCTTACCATTCCATATCTCATGAAGGTGATCTATTAACCATGTAACATGTAGTATCCACCGCCTCTGCCCAAAATTATTGTCCTAACCTAACACCACTAAGCATGTTTCTTTCCTTTTCCATATACATCCTGTTCATTCTTTCTGCAACTTCATTTTGATGAGATGTGTATGGAGTAGTCTTCTATCACACTATACCACACTTCTTACATAACTCTTCAAATTCCTTCTTGCAGAACTCTCCACCATTATCTATCCTCAGCACCTTTCCCTTCTTTTCTGTCTGTTTTTCCATTAGAGCCTTAAATTCTTTAAACTTGTCAAAGAATTTAGATTAATTACTTAGGAAATATATCCATGTATTCCTTGAGAATAAATATATAAATAATACATAGTACAAAGACTTACCCAGTGATGGAACCTACACAAGTCCAAACACATCACTATGCACAAGCTTTAATATCCCTTTCGCCCTCTTAGCACTAGAGGGGAAACTCACACGATTCGGCTTCTCATATACACAATGTTCATAGAAATTGAAATCCAAAGAGAAATTAGACATACCTTCTACCATACCATTACCATGAAGTATTCGAATGCCCTTCTCTCCACTATGTCCAAGCCTTTGATGCCATAGCATGGTCTTTTCTCTAGAGACCACTAGATTTTCTGCTCCACTTTTAGGAACCACAAAACTGTTGCACCCATCAATAAAAGTATACCCAGAAGCTTGTAAATAGTTCCAATACGAACTCCCCACATCAATACCAGTGCTCCCGAACCATCTTACAGGTATCTTTCTTGAACATTATTTTTACACATGCATCAACCATCTTGATTACAGAAATTAGATTTCTAGTCAATGTAGGAATATGAAGAACCTGAAAGTGTTCTAATCCTTCCACCTTGCAACCTCATATTGAATTTTCTACATCCAATGATTCTAGCCTTCCTATCATCCCCTAAGAATACATCACCACCATCATATTTCTCATACTCACAAAACCACTCCCTATGGGGAGTGAAGTGAAAGGATGCACATGAGTAAATAACCCATGCTTCATGATCTACATGTGTACTTGAAGAAGAAGCCAAGTACACATCCCCGCCTTCATATGAGGTGGCTTTTGCCTCTACATAAGGAGCATCATTAGATCCTTTTCCTTTCTTAGGAGCTTTAAACCTACTGTCCTTTTTGAAGCACCCTTCCTTTCCACATTCCCAGCACACCTTTGCAAGATTTCCTGGAGATTTAGATCTCCCTCTAGATTTAGGTCTCCCACTTGAGGAATTATTTTTGTTTCTATTCTGGGACCATCCTCATACATTCAAGGCATCTCCATTCTGGCCCTCTAGTTTTTTTCGTCTCATCTCCTCCGACAACAAGGATGAAACTATTTCATCAAACTTCAAGGTACTTCTATTGCTAGCTATTGCAACAACCATACTATCCCACGAATCTAGTAGAGAACACAACAAACTGATGCACTTATCTTCATCTAAAATTTTAATATCAACAAATAACAATTGACTTACCATAGTATTAAACACGTTCAAATTTTTGTCACCGAGTCTCTATCCTTCATCCTCAGGTTATACAACTTTATCCGTAGGAACAATTTGTTCACTAGAGACTTAGATTGGTACAAAGTCCCTACCTTGTCCCACAAGGCCTTCATAGTATCTTCCCCTAATACATTCAACAATATTGAATCTAAGATACACAACCGTATTGTGCTCTTTACTTTCTGATCCAACTTCGATGATTTTTCATCTCACATTGTCATTGGTTTAGTACCTGAATCTACCGTGATCCACTGATCTTTATCCACCAATAGATCCTCCATCTTGAGTTTCCACAACTCAAAACTCTGACCATTAAATTTCTCAATATCTATATTTCCACTGCTTGCCATCTTCTTTCATCGCAAGAATCGATCCTGCAAATCTCCCACTAAACAGGGTCTAACACAGGCCCGAGCAAAAACCCTCAACAGCAAAGGCATACCATTGAAGCTGAAACAACTCTCATACCAAATCTAGGTTTTAACCCTGTATCGAAATTAAATACAAACAAATTCTTAAAAATAGAAAATATACAATGGCGAGAAACACAAAACAGATACGTAGAGATTTTACCCTGGATCCCAAAATTGGGACTACCATATTGATTTTTCATTATATTCCTTTCATTGTTACAACACATACATATACATTCTGAAGCATTCAGAAACCCCAATCCATTAAGCCTGGATTAGAACATAACCATAGTTCCCTTGTCTGGATCTACAAGATACCATGGATAGAAAACCAGCATTCCCAAAACCATATGCAAAACCCATGCACAAAACCATAGGTAGGTCCGCACTTGAGGTTAGTCATGGAAAGAATATAGCACACACCCAATATTTTTGTTAAGAAATTTTAAAAGTTTAATATATGAGTGAGTTTTTATTTTTTTTACAAATAAGTTAGAGAAGCTATTTTCTAACATAAGTTTAGTTTTTAGTTCCCTTAAATTGTGGAGAAGGGGAAATGATTCACATTCCATGGCTCTTGGTTGTCATAGCTTTTTTCGTTTTGGGGAATAAAGAGAAGGAGTGTCTAGAAGCTCCTGAGGGAGAGGAACAGAGAAAATTTTAAGAACCCCCACTAAATTTATAAATATAATAAATGGGCGAATCTCCATGGTATATAGGAAAAATGGAAGGCGATTTTATCAATAATATAATATGTATATACATATTTTTGGCGAATCTCTCACGAGGCATGGCAAATATTTTACTCAATTAAAATCTTGTAATATCTTGGCAAGTCTTTCACTACTATGGTGAATACCATGGGTCAATACCATGTGCCATTTTGGTGAATACCATGGGTCAATACCATGTGCCATATTTTTATTAATTCTAATCTTAGGGTTAATAATGGTTTTTTTCATGGTATTAATAACAATCTAGTCCATGGTATTTGTCCCATAGTATTTTGCCCATAGGTTTCACCTAAATATAACCCATTTTTTGAGTGTTCGTAAATATAAGGTGACTTACGGAGTAAATATAAAAAAATGTTTTATTTGTTTACCATACCTCTCGTTTATTTATATTTTTATTAATTTACCATACCTCTTTTACAAATATGGTATTTGGCCCATAGGATTCACTTAAATAAAACCTCTTTCGAATGAGGGTTATGGACTAAATATAAAAAGATGTTTTTTTAATTTACCATATGTCTATTTTATTTATATTTTTATTTATTTACCATACCTTTTGAGTAAGTATAAAAAGACGTTTTATTTATTTACCATACCTCCACTTTACTTATATTTTTATTGTTTACACCCTTGCATGTATATAAGGTGACTTATGGAGTAAATATAAAAAACGCTTTATTTATTTACCATGCCTCTCATTTATTTATATTTTTATTAATTTACCATACCTCTTTTATAAATATGGTATTTGGGCATTTGGCCCATAGGATTCACTTAAATAAAACCTATTCTTGAAAATGGGTGAATGGAAGGCTGTACCTCCTAATTTCAAGGGCTAAATTTACCTTTTTTACCCTATCCCTTAAAATAAGGTGGGCTATTTGAGGTGATTTGTAAAAATGTACTATGATACAAAATATTCGCCCACCAAAAATTTAAAACCCCTTAATTTCGCCAAAGGGCGAACATTCGCCCCTAAAATTATCCTTGGAGAGGAATAGAGGAGCTCATTGTTTCTCTGCGTAACTATAGTTATGAAGTTGCAGACCTTTCCTTTCCTAGGAGCTTTAAACCTACTGTTCTTTTGAAACACCCTTCCTTTCTGCATTTCCAGCACACCTTTACAGGTTTTCCTGGAGATTTAAATCTCCCTCTAGATTTAGATCTCCCACTCAAGGACTTACTTTTGTTTCTATTTTGGGACCATGTTTGGTCAATTTAGTATTCCTAAATTGATATCATTAATTGTCAACCCGGGGCTCGTAAGCTGATGAAGTGAAGGTGTACTATATGTACTTAAGCAACCTCTTAAAGCTTTTTTGTCGTTTGGGGGTGTTATTTGTGATTATTTTATCTTCCTAAGATGAAGTGATGTATTTATAAACAAATGAATGATGGTGTGTGTGTAGTGAATTCTAAATGAGTGAGGGTGTGTGATTAGTGATTCCTAACTAATTGCTGAGAAAGGAATACTTTGAAGGAAATGAATTAAAATAACTGAAAGCAAAGAACCACTTTCTAATGGTATTAGACACCATTCATATTGCTGCAAATAAAAAGAAAATCACTTAAAAGACCAATGATAATGTTTATCTCTTCCTAACTCTCTGCCTCTAACACATAGTACTGTGTAAGACACGATTAAGAAGTAGCTAAAAGTAAGTCTAATAACTGATAAAAAATGAGAAAATCTACTTTAAAGACTAGTGATAATATTTTTCTCTTTCTAACTCTCTGCCTATATCACATAGTACTGTGTAAAGAACGATTAGAAAGTAGCTAAGGATTAGTCTAGAAAGCACCCAAAGCCCGCTGCAAGTGATTAGCATTCTGATCTCTAAAAGATAAACAATTTATAGTAAGAAATCATTCATATGTTAGCAGACAGTTTTGAGAAATAAAACTAAAAAAAACTAGTTATGGAAATAAAGTGAGGGGCAGCAACTTTAAATCTGTCAACTGAAACTACCACTAGATATAAAGCAAACACATAAACACACAAATAATCCCGGGTCAAAAACCTGCAAAAGAACAATGCTGATCAGCTTAAAGAAAGGATTCAAAATGAATTAAAATGAAATGAATTATGCTGTACATATGCCAAGAAAAGGAAATGCTGAACATGAAAATACTATACAAGGTTAATATGAACAGGGGCCCTCCATTCACATAACCCAAAGAAGACTCAAAGTGTTGAAAGCTTCAAAACAACACTGCTTCTATTACTCCATGTGCAGAAATTCACAGTCAAGAGTGCTAGAACAGCACTATAAAAACAGAGTCTTGGGAATGTTCAAAAATTACAACAAGTTCATAAAAATACAGCAAGTAAAAGTTAACATAAGCGTACGCAGACGCAATTATTTATAGGCATCTGAAGGATAGCCTATGCGTGCTGCTAAAACTGAAAATAACAAACTGTCATGCGTAATTAAAACTGCAATAACACATCATGAGCCTGTGTGGGTGAGCTGGAGGTCCTGGTCGTCATGGGTATTGAATCTAGAGTTGGATCATGTCCCCCACATCCTGTGTAACATGGGCAAGTCACCGTTTGAGCTGACGTGACCCAACAGCTTACGCATCACCGTAAAGCTGCCTTCGTTGACCGGATCTTGCCCCTGTTTGACCGGAGGTACAGATGACGTGGATAATTGAACAAATGGCACAGGAACCTCGAGCACCTTGATACCTAAGTACCCATGTGGCTCTTTTGGAAAAATGGCACGTGGAACCTTGAGAACAACAAAAAGACTGCGGAATCTCCATATGGTTGCGGAATCATCAGATAGCTGCGGAATCGGCAGAGAGCTGCGGAATGCCTGTAAATATGTCAAAATCTAAACAAAACAGTCACACATTAGCAAAGCTCATTTGATCATGTTTAATGACATCTAATGTAATGATCTAGACGGTTTTACAGGGAAAATGAGGTGAAAGAGAGATATAGGTGATGAAAAACAGTAGATGATGAGGTGTAGGTTAGAGGCTCTACATACCCCCACTACGAGGGCATTACATGTCCTCATGCAAAAAAAACTGCTTATTCAACCTGCTGTGATGCCTCTGCCAAGACATCTAGTCTCCTCTTCTTCCTCTGTGTGGAAATATCAATTCTTGGCCTTTTCATTAAACATCTGAACCTTAGGTTAATCAAATCCCTGTCTAGCCTTCTGCATTTCTTCCTTAACTTTTTGTTCTCTTTTTGCAACAGTCCCATATGTAGCATTGTATTATCGTGGACCATCTTGTCCACATTGCCCCTTTCTTTTAATTTTTCAGTCTCTTGTATAATATGGCGATTTAGAACCTCAATTTCAAAAATTTCCTGCTTTAATGAGTGAATTTGTTGCTCCAAAGGTTGAACATTGCTTGGGCCAGCAACTGCTTGCTCCAATGTTTCCAAATAATTATAAACCT
>APFE031396981.1:80434-120082 GCA_000404065.3 Pinus taeda | reverse complement strand
CAAAGTAAAACTCTCCAATCATTATGTCACTTTCTCCTACGAAGTTGTCTGCACAACTTTTGTGTTTTTGTGGAAATTCATCTCCTCCATGGGTTGGCACTGCAGCGTACATGTCTCTCTGTAAGAAAAACAATATTTCTCTATTTTTGCATGATGATTTCTCTATTTTTACATGATGATGGTAGTTTGTGGATATTTTTCATTTGGAATGGGTACTGGAACTCAAGGATTGGAGTTACTAAGACATGATTGTAGTATTAATTCATAGCAGATGAAAAATCTAACTACTGACATTTTCAATAATACATTGAATGTTGGGATAAACCCAAAATTTCCAATGGATTTCTTTGAATATAAAACTTTAATTACTACATATATAAGCTTGGAGTTGATGTTACTCAAATAGTGATTCAAAAGGAATTAAGATTAATTTAGCATTAGAAGAATATTTCTTAGAGAGCCCCAACCCTACTAGATTTAAGGTTAAGGCACTTTTTTTCAATCATACTTTTTTTTAATAACTAAATCATAGTTTGCCTTATTCTGGTGTAGCTCATCTTTTTCCATTGAAAAGGAAGTTCTTTGATGTTAGTGTAGGATGACTTAAATTAGTTTTAAAGTTAGACACGTGAGCATATTTTGATTAAGAGTTATGGATACACGTGTTGATTTGTATATGATTGCATATTTGTAGATAATTGTGTTTAATTCCAATCTAAACATTATAATGGTAGGTTGTCATGTTAATCTGGGAAATATATCAGAAAGTCAACAATAAAGTTACTATTGGGCTCTTGTTATTCCATCCCATCAAGCCCTTAAAGGTTCGGCTTATAAAGACGAAATTGTTTACAAGGATTTTACTGACCTATGTCAGAAGAGTGAAACAATTAAAGAAGTTCAGAGCTCAAATTTACAGGTTTGTTATGGTGTCCACCACTTTTTCTTTACTATGCGTTTGTAGTATTATCAGCCCTAGAGTTTTCTATAGTACTCATAATATCTCGTGATTCATATTTTCTATAGCACGTGAAACATGCTCTCTAATATAATAATGCAAGAGTTGCTTTTGCAGGGAAAATAATAAAAATTTGCATGGAGATAATTCATGAAAAATGATGGAATTGTCACTTTTAATGGCAACTTGTTAACAACTAATGGAAGATCACTTTATGTGCGTAGTGAATGAAAAGAAATATATATATATATATATATATATATATATATATATTAAGACTAGTGGGTTGATCATAAGACACTATTAATTCCTATGGTTTGTGGAAAATATGGATGAGTTTTAGGATCTAGAGATATTGTAGTTGTCTTGGTTTTTGAAACGAATATTTTTCAGGATGTAAATGAATATAAAAGATGAAAATCAAGTGGGTACATTTGGTCAGATACATTAGAAGGTGGTGTAAATGACATAGTTTTAGAAATAATTACAAAATGCCATTTTCTTGGCATAGCTGACATTTTTGGTGGGTATGTGGAGATAGCATGCTAAAATGATTATATGGGGTACAACTAGTTAAGGATGGACTTATTTTTATTTTTTGGACTCAAAAAGGAGATACAAGGCCAAGATGCAACCGATAAATAATTATGATAGTAGGAGGTTTACTTACTCTAGACCATAAGGATCATGGCATATTGGAGCATGTTACCCATCACATGTACAGGTAACCATATGGAATTTTTTCTCTATGATGCAATTTTCCAGCAAACTGTCATACATTATTTATTATATGTTGTCTTGTTCCTTCCATTTCTTTTCACAAGTTATTTACGACCTAATTTTCTTAGCATGTGACTTAGTTGGAATGCATGTGCCTAAGATTTTCCTGAAGGTTGAATACTAAGTTCCTAAGGTGTTTTTCTATGGTGACGTTTTATTTTCTTTATTTATAAAGGCCATACACTATCACCCAACTAAAGAAAATGTGTTTGAGTTTCTTACTTTTTCTGGGGAAAAATGACATCGTTAATGTTGAGGTATATGTCATATAAATACTTTATAATGTACTTTAGTTTATATTCCAGTGTTCATAGTTTTTCATGTATTATTACTCTGCATTGTATCTTATTTCAATTTCAGAAGAGGAATTTAATATTGATGATAAGAAGCATAAATTGAAGAGGAGAATAGTGACACTAGAACATAAAATGTAGAGAGAGAGAGAATCGGTTGAGTGATACCCTTAAATCCAATATCGCGCATCAGACACACACATGCAGACTGTTGGTCAAGTCTTTAGAGTTGGTGAATTCACTTGCAATGCCTTAGCAACATATTGATAATGTTTTGAAGTGATGAAACAATATTTCATGTGTAAATTGTAGTCCAACCAATATTAAGTTGGAAACTCATATTTCATATTATATAATTTATGTAGTTGAAATGATATATAGTTGTACTTTATATTATTTAGGGTTGTAATTTGTAACTTTCTGTTTTCATATTAAATGAACATGCACATTGTATGTAATTTTTTAAATTTAGCTGCAAAATCATGCTAATTAATTTATGTTGATTAATAATGAACTCATAAAATCAATCTAAAACTACTAAATTAGTAGTTTATAGTGTTGAAGAGGGAGTCCATACAGGTTGCTTGATTTTATTGAATTTGTGGAAAACCTGTGATCAGTTATGAAACCAACGTTTCGGACTGACTTGGTGAGTCCATCATCAGGGCAATGAGATAGTATTTGAGAAGAGAGAATGAATTTCAGAACCTTATTAATAGTTGAAAGGTTTTTAATTTTGTTATTATTGTTTATGGTCGGCTAATTAATTAATCATTTGAATATTATTTAAAGGAATAATTAGTTGATTAATATTTATTTAATTATGCTTGTTTATTTTAATTATTATTCTATTTATTGTTAACATTATTATTATTATTTTAATTATATTATTATTTAATATTATTTATTTTAATATATTTTATTTATTTATTCTATTTATTTATTGATTAATTATTTAATTTAATATATATTATTTATTATATTATTTAGTGATTAATTATTATTTATTAATTTATTTATCTTATTTTAATTATTATTTATATAATTATTATTTATTTATTTCTAATTATTATTATTTATTTTAATTATATTTATTTGTTTTAATTTATTATTTATTATTGATTATATTATTGATTTTAATTATTATTTATCTTAATTATTATTATTATTATTATTATTTTTTGTTATGATCTTATTATTATTTTTTTATTATAAAATATCTATTTTTAATATGTTTTTGAATTCTATCTATTATTATGTTATTACTAAAATAGTTATTTGGATATGTGTTATTATTTAATTATTATTTGGATTGATATAATTAATCACTCTTAATTATATTTATTTAATTGGTTCACTATTAATGTTATTTACTATTTGTTATTATTATATAAATGTTATTATTGTTATTATTATTTATATATGTGTTTATGTTGTATATATTATATTTATTTAATTGATTAGGTATTAATGTTTATTTAATATTTGTTATTAATATGTTAATGTTGTTATTATTTTGTTGTTATTCTTATATACTAATATGTATTTCAGAATTTGAACTATATCATAATGTATTAGTATGTTATGATTGTTATTTTATATTTTATTTAGTTCTGTTTTATTATTATACTTTATTTTATTATTAATATATGATATAGAATATTGCTGTTATTAATTTTGATTATTTATTTATTTTATTTAATTTTAAAGAATGTGTAAAAATGATTGATTAGTGATTTTTTGTTTTATTTATTAGGGGCTTCCATGTGTTACTTAGCTTAAGGCCATCATCTCTATTCATGTTTTTAGAGGTTTTTTCGATTTCTATAGCTTCCTTCACCCTTCTTTTTATGTAATGGTCTTCTTTATGAATTAATTTTGCCTGTTCTATGCAGATATAGTGTGAGGACGAACATGCATGCTCAGCTAGACCTGATTTTTCTGATCTATTTTTTGAAATATCATTAATATGTTCTCTTAACCTAATGCCGAATGATCTCCCTGTTTCCCCTATATATATTTTACCACAAGAACAAGGAACTGAGTAAACACCTTTGAGATTTTTAGGGTCTATTGGGTCCTTGGCGGAGTTTAGCATGTTTTTGATGGTGTTAGGGGGTGTGAAGGCCACCATAATGTTATGATTGGTGAGAATTCTGGATATTTTGTCTGTGGTGCCTTTAATATAGGGTAAGGAGATTCTAGGGTTTTCTAGGGTTTTCCTTTTTTGGTTATTGGTTGTGGATTTTTTAATAATTTTATGGATAATGTTTTTCTCATAGCCATTGTTTATGAAAACTTTGTAGAGGTGGTTGAGCTCTTCTTCTAAATGTTCAGGGTCTGAGATTCTTGAAGCTCTGGTAGCTAGGGTTTTGATGACACCTACTTTTTGCTTCGGGTGGTGGTGGGAATCTGAGTGAAGGTATTTGTCTGTGTGAGTTTGCTTCCTGAAGACTTGGTGGTTTAGCTTGCCATTTTTCTTAGTGAGGAGGACATCTAGGAAGGGGAGCTGGTTGTCTTTTTCAATCTCAATAGTGAATTTAATGTGTTCTGAGAGGCTATTTAGGTGGGATAAGAATTCATTCAGCTTTTCTAATCCATGTCTCCATTTGGCAAAAATATCATCTACAAATCTTTTCCATTCATCAGGGGTGAGTAGGCTGGTTTTCTACACATGCTCTACGTACCTCATTTTCATATGTCAAATATAAATACGGTGTGTGTGCACCAACTGCTCAAGTTGGTACATGATGGGTGCCTATGGCTTGGGGATCCCATCCCGATCACCAATATGCTTATTCATTAGATAACAAAGCTACCCTACAAAGGGGCAGACCCTGCCAAGGAATTTGGAGGGAAAAGTGGAGAAAAGGAGTTGGCAGATAAAATGAGATATGAATTTGGTCTCGTTAGGAAGTTGTGCAAATATCCTATCCACTCTATTCAGGACCAGGCGGTGCAGTTTACCGCCCAAATACTTGCAGGAAAGATCATGAGGAAATGTTGCGCGAACGAAGTTCTAGTGTCTGTAGTGTCATTAGCTGCCCAGTGTGCGAAAGGAGTTCAATATAACTAGGTGAACTGTCGCGAAGCTCAGGAGGACAGTAAGTCATTTCATTATGCGTGGCTACTATTGTCAATAGTGTTAGTAGCATGGAATTTGTCAGACGATATCCAATTTCCTCCACAGGCGGAAGCCTTACCAGAGGTAGAGAAGTTTGCTTCGCTATGGACAATAAAGGATCCGGAGAGGATCAAATAATAAAAAAAAATGGATATTGATGGATATGGATCTTAGGACAGTCATCAGTCAACAACCAATGTTGTCCCCAACCTTGTTCGAGAATTTTCCAACCTTCGCGGAGTTCAAGGCCAATTTCCATAATGTCTCAAACAACACAGGACCCAAAGCATATCTAGCACAAGCTGTCATAATTAATATCTGAGACAAACGTGCAAGAGATTGCGGGGGGATAGCCAGCCAAGTGGTGCGAACCCACAGAGCTTGTGTAGGTACCAGTAAAGGTGCAGAAAGCTCTGTTGCACAGAAGTGAAAAGAAGCAGCTCAGAAGGCAATGTGAGCTCTGGCTGAGTAGAAGAAGAAAGAAGCTGCTACTAAGTCAGTTGCAGAGAAATATCGCATTGTGAAGGAACGTGTAGAAGCAGAATGCGCTGGCATGGAAGAATTTGAAAAATCGACTTCCCAACATACAAATGAGAAAGAATAATCAGAGCAGCGAGGAGGCAGTGGAGAGAAGCAAAGCACTCCATTCACACTGAAGAAGTCCAGAATGGAGATGACTATTGGGCCACGAAATAAGAATAAGTCAGATAAGCAGATGCACATCGACCCAATGGTCCTCAAAGAAGGGGATCTCGATGAGATTAGTGACAAGGTCAGAAATATCACAACATAGTTATGGTAGCAGTTCGAGCAACAATATATGTAGACGCTAGGGAGCATCCAGAAATATCTGCGTGAGCTTCAGATCCAGGCCCGCCGGATTCAGAAGAGCATTGGGAAAGCGAGCGAGGTGCAAGCGAGCGAGGTGCAAGCGAGCCTGGCGCAAGGAAGCAGGACAGTATTAGAGCTGGAACGAACTCTGGACCTCAGATTCATACCTTTACCAGAAGGGTTTGTGCACGTGAAGTGAGAGGAGGACCACGTTGTATTAAGTACAGTGAAGGACATAAGAGTCAACTTGGCCGCGCTTTCGCTTCAGACCCTCCACACATTGCATCAGGAGGTTTAGGATGAGTTAAGGATCAGAGAGCAATGCACCCTTGTAGTCATCAGTGAGTTCAAAGTCAACAATGAACATATGTTTGCAGAGAAATATCAGGCTCTGAAGGAAAAGGAGGAACTGCAAGGAAGTCAGAGCCTGGAGACAACAATTGAGCAAGCATGCAAGATAGTTCCTAAGTTGAACATCCCAGAGGATGCCACAGCTACAGCAAAAGTTAGAAAGTTGGTTGTTGTGGTCTGCACATCAAAGGATGATATCGATAGAGTTACCTTTGATTTTCAAATGAATATCTAAGAACTACGGCTGGAATTGCAACCAACTACTCCTCCAAATGTTCGGGAGCAATGCGGAGTAGCAATCAGAGAAAATATGGGAACATTGGATATCACAGTCACAGATGACACAATGATGTTTGATCACACCCTGGAGTTGTGGATGAACTTGCAGGAGGAACCATTCTTGCAAAGAATGCACACATATATCAGGTAGACATAGCACAAGTATGATGAAGTCTGAGAAACTGTGCACACTTTGGCGCCAACCCAACGCCTCATGTGATTACAGGAAGGCAAGCAACCATAATCACAGATGGAAGAACTATAGAGGAAAGAGGCCCTTCTCAAGGCCAAATTACATCCATGGATAGAGGAAGCATGCCAGCTTACTCTATCGCTTCAAGAAAAGTTAAAGGTACTGCAGCAGACACAGAGAACAATGTGCCTAGCAATGGAAGGCCTGACGAAAGAGAAGTTGGTAGAGGAAGTGCAACAGGCAGCGGTCCAAAGCGCTACTGACATAATAACATTGCAAGTCGAGCTAGGAGGCCTCTGTAGCTAGATCGAGGCACCAGCCGAGTGACTTGAGGGCGAGTCACCATATTTGTGTTGGGGACCTATTGGGATAGGGTCCCCAAGGTCATTTTTGAGGTTAGTTTAACCCAATTTTGTAAAAATTTTGGAAAGAATTTAAAGTCTCCTCGAAATGTGGGTGTGGAGCGTGCAACTAGATAAGAGTTAAAGGGGCTTGAGCCCCTTGTTTGGTTAATTAATAGGTTAGTTTTGAGACTCACCCATGGGTCGCGGGCCATGGTATTGTATTGGAAATGCTATATATTTGAGTCATAACGAGTCTAGAAGAGGTAACTAGGTAGAAATAAGGAGTAACTAAGTGAAGATAGAGATTGTTTTGGACAAGTGCTAAGGCAGGAAGGCTCTGCTTCCTGTACTTAGGTGAAAGGGGAAGGCTCGTGCAGCTGAGTGTGTAGGAGGCCTTGGTAAGTCCACAGCTGAGTGTGTGGACCCCTGCAGCTAAGTTCGCAGGAGGCCTTGCTAAGTCCACAGCTGAGTGCGCGGACCCCTGCAACCGAGTGTGTAGGGTAGAAGAGTTTGTATTATGAATGTTGAAGCTTAATAAAGACTGATTTTGGAGAATATCTTGCATCTGAGTATTATTGTTAATTCTATTTATGTTATGTTATGTTGCTCAATGATATGTTTCTATGAAATATTGTATAATTGTTGCACGAACCTACTAAATCTATGATATTTATGCATGAACTAAGTGATTATCTGTTTTCACAAGGTTACGGTTTAATTATATTATGATTTCTGATTAATTTGATAGATCTGTGCAAAGGCAGATCTAGGGTTATTAATTAGTGCATGAAAGTGGATAGTTTTCTTCCTTAGTATCTATAAAGTATGATCGCAGAACTTCGCGAAGGTCTAGAGGTTGTTTCCTAGAGTTACAGTAGTAAGCCATAGAAGGATACTGATCTGCATGAAGGCAAATCTGAGCTACAAGGGCTTAAGACCACTTATCACATCGCCTCTAGATGCGGAAACCTAGTTCTAGCATCCCCCGATACTACTTCGAGTGACACTGCAGCCTGTGTTATGCAGGTTGTTGCCGAAAGGGCCAACAATTCAGGTTTTGTTGGTTTTCATGAACAACTTTGAACCTAGGTAAGGCCCCCTTAAGCAAACACCATGAGTGTCTCTTTTGTCCCACGGGTACCACACTTGTGAAGCACTTCTCTCCAGCAATCATTGTTACCATGGCACCAAAGAGAGATGCTTCAAAAGAGACCACTGAAAGTAGTACTGGGGAAGTAGTCGAGCAAACACCAGTAGACTTGCCATTGTATGCGGACACTCAAATTTTTATAGAAAGGGGTCAACACTAACATGGTAGTAAGTTAATGAATCTCTTTTAGCAAAGATCCTTGAGGCAGATCTAGAGGACCAATAGGTTTATCTCACTATTTAGCAATCAAGACTACACAAGGTTGCATGTAGATATCCATCCTTCCCATGTGCAAATGTCATCAGTTGGATTATTTCACACATTGATGAGAAGACCATGACATTGAGTAGTGCCAGCGGATAGAATTTTTCTACCTTTCTGGAAGAATATTATCAATGCATGTATCACTTTCCTGAGCCAGTGAATCTTGTGGACTCAGTTTTCTATTCCACCAATAGATATGTGAACACAAGAGATATCTTCAAAGTCTAGGTGAAAGAGCCATCAAAGTTTCGACAGACACCGAACCATTCATACAAGACAAAGTATCTCAAGAAGACCTATCAACTCTTGGTTATATTATCTTGTAGGATCCATGGTCAGCAAAGCATGGATACCTTTTCTAAAGGGTGGGCAGTATTATTGAACCAAGTTGTGGATGAGGGGAAGCGATTCAACTGGTCAGATTTTTTGGCTTGATAGTTGAGAGCCCTTGTAGCACATACCTATAGTCCTCCTGAAGGTGAGAAAGCAAGGTTTTATATGTTTCCATATTTACTAGATGCAATTTGTGCACAACATCAATTTCTTGGCATGAACTGGACATGGACACCATGAGAAACTGTCGCGCATATCTATTGGAAGTTGTTATCAGATTGCAATCATCGAGGAGTAATGGAACAACTAACTGACCATTTTATCATCCCGCTCTACAAACTCATCTTTGAAGAAGAACCACCTTGCATGTCACAAGGAACAATGGAGGCAATAACAGAGATAATAGATTGATATGCCTCACCAAGTGGTACCTTCCTTAGAGTGTTCGGCGGAGAGAAGTCATTGCATGTTTTACCAAGGTATGCCACCGAAAATATTTTCATGGAAGAATTGTCATATCATCTTGCCACAGGGTTATCAATAGCCTTTTAGAGGAAGAATAAATCATGACGACCCACTCTTCCTTTGAAAATTGGATTATATGAGATAAAGAACTTGAAAGTCACGGATACCGAGGGAAAGGAAATAATGAATTTTACATTCAATACTTGAGACTTTAATCCATATGATCCCTGTATTATTTTCAAAGACCACTATGCGATAATTCACTTTTAATGGATCAACAGGGCATTTCATTGGCCAAAAGATGATCCATGGAGGAATTACTACAATGCCTCCAAACTCCGTGAGTCTGTCAGTTTAGAAGGGACGTCACAAGCTACTCCGCAAAGGGCAACAACTTCGGAAGAAACAACAACAAAATGCAGTAATACCATGTAGGACAAGGGAAAGAGAAAGATTGTTGATAGTCTAGGGGGAGAACAAAGCTTCAAAATGAAATCAAATCCTATTATTATGAAAGCAACTTTAGCAACAGAAGAAAAGAGGAAGCAGAGGATATAGAGAGCAGAACAAAGAAAGAGAGAAAAGCAGAGTTTGCAGGAACCAGAACTAAGATTGAAGCAAGTAGAACAAAAATTGAAGGAAGAATAGAAGCTTAGGAGGAGAGAAAAAGAAGACAAACATAAGTAGGAAGAAGAAGAAACACAAGGCGAAATAGCAGGAGAAATAAAACTGATACAGATTGAAAAGAAGGAACAAAACAAGACAACAACTGAGGGGCAAGGCGAATAGATGTAGGATCAGGAGCTTTCTTAGCAAATTGAGCACTTGATTGAAGTTACAGATATTGATATGGAACAGGATCAGTAGTATGAATATGTTGACCTGATGTCAAGGGCACCACAGGTCACTGTTTAGTCTCCATCACCTCCAGCAGCAAAGCCAATCTTGAGCAAGAAAGGGGATGTTGTTCCTCTTAATGATGATCCACTAATGGATGTGTACAATCTGTCATTTGATGAGTTCCAAAAGAAGATTGTACAAGCAGAGAAAAAGAGTTTTCTAGATGATAATGCATCACTTTCATTCGTTAGAGAAAGGGTGATAGTGGCGGACACCAGGAAGAATCCAAATTCCATTTTCGAATTCAAATTTTCCTTTGCAGGTGAAACAAGATCAAGCATTTAGTATTTGACAGTCGAGAATGAGAAATTGACACAAAAATTATAGGCTTCTAGGCAACAGGAAGAACAACTTTGCGCAGTAGCACAGAACGCAATTTCCGCATAGTTTTACTTGGAGGATATGAGAGCAACGATACTTGCTGAAGTATCAACACTTGGAGAAACCATGTAGAACCTATATGAGGAGTTTGTGACCATATATAAAAAAGTTATCCATTTGCATGGCCTACAGTAGTAGAGAAAATATCTTGTTAAAACTCTCAAGAACATACAAGTTTCCATTACTTATGTGCAAGAATGGACAATGCGATACAAAGGGGCATCACTTGACTTAGTGAAGAAAATGATACCACAAGCAGAGATGGAGAGAATGAGAGTTCGGATGTTGATTCAAATAACAAGCAACTCGCCTCATTTATTAGTAGCATTCATACCTCATATGTATGGTTACTCAATAGTTTGGATATCTTGGTGAAAACACACAAGATCCCATCATTTGGTTCGCTCACCAAATCCAAACCCAAGAACTAGGTCTGGTAGGAGATCGAAGAGTACTTGGAGTAGCTGAGATAGATTTCCACCAAGGAAGATTTGGAGTTGAACAGACAGAACATGTAAAACTACATCGGTGGTCTTATCCAAATTAGAAAAATGTTACTCATGCTTTAGAGGGAAGTTGAAACCAGTTCCAAGTCATTATACTTGGATGATATGGAGGCTAGAGTCTACTTCCATCCAGACACCATCACAAAGTTTAGGGATATCATCGCACAATACCATGCTTAGCACCAATATGTGACCGAGAAGCATCAAGTGGGAGTTGTTGAGCAAGAGTTTCCCCAAACTCAAGCACCATAGTTTTTTATCTTGCTAGGCTGTCAAGTTTTCTCTACCCTATTTTGTCTTATATGGGTATAAGTGTAAATTGCAATATTATTTGTAATTATGTTGTAGGTGAAATTCCAAGTGTCAATATTGGAATGTAAAGATTCATGATGTAATGTAATGATTCATTTGAAAGAAGTTGAAAAGTCATGAGTGAAGTCCAAAGGTCACAAAGGGGAGTTGAAGGATCTTCCACCCCCTTGTTACAAATAGAACCTCATAACTCATGTAAAAGGGATTTTGGGAGCCAAGCTTTTGGCTAGGATTCAGCTTAGAAGGAGCTTGGGAGTATTGTGAAGAGCCTTGGCTTCTCCGCAGCGTAGAGAGAGAATGCTTCTTTGGAGGAGCAGGTGTTCTTGACTTTAATGTTCCACTATTGGGGCTAGTGGTCTGTCAATGGTATATGTATGAACGGAACTTTCACTTAAAATAAAACTCCAATCCGACACAATTTCATGCATATGATGTGAATATAGTAGGACTATTCTTGTTGTATTTTCAATTTATGTTATTTAACTTATGCTTATGCTTATGAAATATTTCATTTGCATTTGTATGAGTCTTGTTGAATGCATGTTTTTGTATTAATTCATCACCTTAACTTGTGGACTATTTCGCATATTAGCTCATGATGACATTGTGCACGTATGTTCCTTTCAAGTTGCATAATATTACAGGCTTCCAAGGGGTGCACTTCCTTTTCCCTTCATGTATTGGAACCTTCATGCATCACACTTGACTTTCCACAAGGTCACACACTTTCTCTCACCAGAGTTATCGTACTTCACTTTGTGCATTTTCGGAGTCAAGGCACAACATTAATACCCATTGTTGGGGCTCCTACTCCAAACGGTGTGAGGTCCAACACCGCCTGCATTTAAAGCACTAGAAGGAGGGCCAGATGATAAGCTGAGCCCTTGAAGTCTGTTTTCAATTTCTGCACTCATTTTTTGACTTCTTCCCAAATCATAACCCCAACATGTTTCCCTAGACACACAAATATGAAAGTGTCAGTGAGAATTATTGGTGACTTGTCAAATTTGAAATTCAACGGCGAGGGTAAAACATCCTTTTGAGCACACCACCCAATTTGTTGATTTCTACACAAAGCACAATATTCATTGTGAGGATGTTGGCTGTAGGTTGTTCATTCTCATGTTCAAAGGGTGCGTATGAAAATGGTGTAACACATTGCCTAATGATTCCATACACTCTTTCGAACACCTTGTCACAAAGCTATTTCATGCCTTTGAATCTGAATTTGCGAAAAGAACCCAATGAATCTGTTCAATATTTTCATGATCGCTTTATTCATTTTTTCTTTGAATTTCTAGAAGATGATGTTGATTGGTATTTCTTGGTTGAAATATTCCTATATCTTGTTCACATTTCAGATAATCCACATGAGTTTTAATATTTTGAACCTCTCCTAACATATCTCAATATTAGATCTTCTAAATATGCAACGGATGAGGTTGTTGTTCCAAGTGACCCTTTGTCCCCTTCTCATCAAACAACTCCAATTCCGTAGGTTGAGGTGGGAGAATTTGAGAATACATCTGTTGATCTACCACCATCTTCTCCTTCAATCATTCCTTTGATCCTCCAGATTGTGATTTGTTGTGTTCACTTGTTTTGAATCCTTGTTTTGATGTTCATGAGGATCAAGTTTTAGATGGAGTTAGTTTTGAGCAGCCAACTTGCAATATAATTTACAATTATTATGTGTGGAAGCCCATAGCTGAAAAATAATTTGCAATGAATGGTGATTCTTCTCCTTCCATACTTCTCCCTCATTATCTTGACATCTTCCACTGTCCTCTCATCTCTGTTAAATATTATGAAGAATCGGTTTCTGACCATTCTCAAAACACGTGGAATTTTAGTCTTCCATCCGAATGCAGAGAGGGAAAATCTGTTTTTCCTTATCTCTCCAATCTCTCATCTTATCTTTATATAAATATAGAGGGTGAAATTTCTTGTTCTCCATCATCCCCTCTTTACAATCCTTTAGATCATGAGGATGCCTTTGCTTGGAACCTTGAACTTTCTGATCATGGCTGTCGTGATATTTTCATTGATTCATTTTCTCGCGATTATGATTTTTTCACTGTCGTTCTTTCCACACCACTGGCCTCTGATGACCCGTCTTCTAGTGAATTGGAACTTCCCCAAGCTATCGAGGCACTTCAGCCCAAGCTAATGGTTATGTCACATTCTCGTAGTCTTGAGGTCAGTTCCACATTTGATCAGAAATGTGTGGAATCCCTTCAGGCTCCTCATCATTCTGTCACACACATTGAAGATCAATTTGTTTTACACTTTTCGCATCCTCCATCTATCGGTCAGTCATTGGAGGAGTCATACGGGGAGAGCACAGTTAAAAAATGAAATTTTTTGTTTCTTTATGTTGTCCCATTTTCGCAATTCGAAAGTTTGTTCTTGTGTGCCTTCAGGTCGCAGTGTTTTTAAACACCACAATGCACCTGCAGAATGTCTTCCATGATCAATTTTTTTCTTACTTGTATGCATGTACTTCCGAACTTCGAATGTTTTGGTTTGAATTGTCCTAACTTTTTCTCGTTGGTGTTATGCTTGTATATATTTCTTGGCATGCATTCCATCATGTATATGGGTCAACCAATGCGCCGGTGGCGACATTGGAAGTATCACTTCACGTGATTTTTTCCTATGCTCTGATTATGTTAGGAGTATGAGTATTTTTTATTTTATTTGATGTTTTCTTTCAATTGGTTTGCTTAATTTGCTTTTCGCTCTGTTTTGTTTTCCTTTGTTTGTTTTCTTTTCAGTTATAGGATAGCTTTTACATGAGACCGTGTTTGGCTTCTTAGACAAGCAAGGTGAATTCCAAGAGGAAATGTTACTACTATTTTAGTCGACGATACTCTGATGAAAATATATTCCTTGTGGAGAAAGTCGCAGTGAAATAACAATGCTTGCACTTTTAACTAGTACTGCCTGCTCTAATCAATCTTCTATTTTTCTTTCAATCCTTGTCAACTAAGTCGAGTAGAGTAAGGAAGGGAGGTGTTTGGTAACTTAATTGACCTTAAATTACTTACATGAATTATCAACCAGGGCTAGTAAACTGATGAAGTGTATGTGCACTATATGTGCTAGAAGTCTTTTAATACTCGCACAAATTCTGAATTAAATTGAGTTATCGAGATGCACATGTCTTCTATGAGTAAATTAGTTATTCCTAGAAAATAAGATTAACTCTACAATGATGATCACACCCTCTTACTTTCAAACAAAACTACTTTTTCTTATAAAATTCCACACTTCGATTTGAAATGAAAATCTCACACATCTGCATAAATATAAATAAATCCCACACTTTGCATAAATAAAAATTATATACACACTCATTTGCGAAAATGAAAACTATTATTAATCTCATCACACATATGTATAAATAGAAATCACACTTGCATGAAAATAAAATGAAACAAACTATTGCTTAAACACACTCACACCTGCTTAAATTAAAGATCACACATGCTTGAAATTTAACATTCAATTATGCGAATAAATCCACTGTTTATAAGAAAGATAAAGTTTTGTCTATTTAATTAAAATGTAAAACTATGTCATTGTTTCTATGCTCTATCCATGTGCATCCAAAATATCTGAACAATAGAAATGATTAGTAGAATTGTCTCAACTTAAATCTGAAAAAATATATATATATATATAAAAAAAAAAAAAAAAAAAAAAAAAAAAAAAAAAAAAAAAAAAAAAAAAAAAAAAAAAATAAATAAATAAATAAATAAATAAATAATAAATAAATAAATAAATAAATATTAATGCAATTATTCAATCTAATAAACAGAAATCTATGGAAAATATAAAGCTAATTTCTAACTACTAAAACAAAATAGAAACCCTTACTGTCTCGAGGGGGACCTCCATGAGGAGCAAGCAATCACTATGTTATCGATCAAGAACTTAACCACGCATGGATGTTTCAGTATCATTGTCACGTCCTTACTATCACTGTTTTCATTTCTGTTGAGAGGCATATTTACAGAGATCATGGCAATTAATTGTTCAAAGCTATATGCCTAATCCCTATCAACGGAACCTAAATTTAACTTGAAAATATAACATCAGATAATTCGCTCATTATTTTCTATTATCAAAGCAAATCATGAGACATAAATCTCGTTATTGCTTGCCTGTTGCCACTTACAGAGGTTGAATTCGCCTTTGAGTGCATCAATTTCCACCTACCCATATATTTCACTTCCCATCTGGGACCTTGGAACCTGTCAAACCACAAACTTGGCTGCATAATCGTGTATTAGCTGTAGAATCATTGTAATTCGGTAGCTGAAGTAAACATTAAACTAAATAATAAAGAACATTATCATTTTATGAAATAAAAGACTATTGTATACATATCATATCATAATTCCTGTAACTTGATGCCTAATGTGTTATTATGAAGATCAAAGGAAATATATAGAGTGAAAAAGGATGTGAAAAATAAGAAATTGTGAGGTTCAACATTCTCCCACACGGAGGTCATTACATGTCCTCATGAAAAAATTCAAAATTAATGAACCCTTCCTATTACTGAACTTCTTCTGATACTTGAGCCAAAACATCTAGATTTGTCTTCCTTGCTTTCTTCTTGGTGACTGCCATTCTCAGTTCCTTCATCAGAATCCTATATTTCAGACTTATGAATTTTCCCTTAAGGGATTTGTTCTTTTCTTTCAGCTTCTTATTCTTTTCGTGCCATAGACTAAGATGTAAGAGAATGTTGTCATTATTTGTTCTTTGTATTTCATTATGCACTTTCAATGTTTCATGCTCATGTTTTAAGTTCCTGTTTAGTGTCTCCAATTCATAAATCTCATGTTTGAGAGTATTTGTAATTGGAGGTTCTTATGCACAATCAGAATCAATTTCTTTTTCTTGATTTGAAGATGATGCATTGGCCTTTTCTGTAGCTCTCTTCTCCAAAGATTCTATATAATCATATATTTCCTGTGGGACCAAGTCAGTTTCAAGTGTTCTTATTGTTGGACTAGAAATTGGTGACAAAACGGTTGGTGATGGAGCCCTTGGCTCTTCTTCTTCCTCCCTATTGAAAATTTTTGTGGATTGTCAAGATGGTTCCTTCATTTTTTTATTGAGTCTTGCACTCCTCCCTACAGTGGATGTGGTCTTAGTAAGAGGAATTTGCTTTTGGATTTCCCTTTGTTCTGCCTTTGCTTGCTTTGTTTCCTCTGTTTTTCTTTTAGGTGTGCTTTCTTCCTTATCACTAGATTTATTTCTTCTAACATTTTTCTTTTTAAGATTCTCTAATACATATACAAGGGGAGTTTCATCTTCTAAGGGCTTCCCTTGTTGTGTAAGTAGGTCATTATTAGGGTTTATAGATAATCTTCTTCTGCTTTTCTTTATTTTGTTGTTGGGTTCCTCCTGTTCTACCTCTTTAAAGTGGTTTTTGACTAAGAAACTTTCCCAATCATCTCCTATATTTTTGAGGTGGGCTTCAAACATCATTTTTGTCAGACCGTGATGATACCTGGTATTCTCAATAGATTGTATTTTTCTCTAAGTGTTATCTCTCATTTTATTCAGACTATTGAGTAAGAAATAAGGAAAATTAATTTCATTCCCCTCAAGGAAATGCATCATCAAATGCACATGATAGAAAAACATACTACCAAATCTACCTTCATAAGTAATAAATTTTTGAATGACAAATAGTAAATTTCTCCATTTGTTTTTAAGAGTTGTACTTGGGATGCCTTTCGTAAAGACTGAAGTGTCCATACATAGGTTTTTGAGAAACTTTTTTCATTCACTTCTTTCAATTCCTCTATTCTTGAACCATCTTTCACCAACGCTAGGTAGCCTGGTTACTTTTGCTATGAAATATTTTGTCAATACTATCTTCACATCTCCAATTTTTGCCTCAACTCCATCGAATGCTGAGGTAAAGGACTTTGTAACTTATTTGTCATAGTCATTAATTTTATTTATAAACTATATCTATTGTGCTTGCTATAACATCTATCTAACTTGTGGATAACCCTCCATGAATTTATTTCCATCCGGCTCTGTCCTCATAATAACCCCCATTTTGGACAAATCTCAACCTGCAACTGCTTCTTTTAACAAAGTTATGGAACGAAAATGGCTTCAAAAATCAGAGTATCGATGAGAGTAAAATTGTCAATGGAATGGAGTGAAAAGGGTTTTGGAAAAACAAAGTATGAACGAAGGTGGAATTATCAATGGAATAGGGTTTATGGAGTGGAGTATTTGCGCAATGATGAGCGGTGAATGGGATTATGGCCAACTTTGTTGACAAGACAGAGTATTTATGGTTAAGTCTGAAGTTGGAATAGTAATGATTACTTTAAGTGGCAGTAGCAACATCTATTTTATTTCATAATCTAATCTTTCTTACCTTTATAATTTAATCTAATATTTACATATCTTTAAATTCATGATTCTGATGTTTTGATTGATCTTTGTAGGTTGTCTTTGGATTCCTTCAACTACAAGATTGATCATCTTCTTCTTATGCCAAGATCTTCAATTGTCCGAGTTGATCCCTGTCAATATCAGTTGTAGAATTTTGTTAAAGTTGTAGATTCTCAACAATTCTGTAGTTGCTTATTTTGAAAAGAAAAAGAGAGTTACAAAGAAAATGGGATTAGAACAGGGTTTAATAAGAAAATATAGGGTGCAAAGAGTACTTGGTTTTCGTCCTAAATTTTTTGTATAAACATGCCAACAGTGTTGGTTTTCATGTTTATACAATTTTTTTTAATCATTTTTTTTTAAAGAAAACAAAAGGATTTTACAAGTCAGTGGGAGAGGAAGAAAAATCCTTCCTAACCACCTTCAAATCAATATTTTCTTGTAGATGTTTAACAAACTCCTCCCTTGTCAATGGTTTGTGATAAATTCTTAATTGATGACCATTTACAAGGAAGGTCACTTTTTTTTCATTAATGGTTCTAATGTTGACTGCACCATTATCAAATAAAATTTCAATCTCATAAGGTCCAAGCCAGTGAGTTTGATTTTCCTTGAAAATCTTTAAACTTTAAGTCAAAAAGTAATGCCCAATCTCCTCACTTAAATTTCCTTTCTTTCATGAATTTGTCATGCCACCTAGATATTTTTTGTTGAACAATGTTGGTTCTTTAAATAACATCCTGTCTCATCTCATCAAGTTCATTCAGTTGTTCCATCCTTTTTTTTCATGCTTCAGATAGATCAAGACCCAATTTAACTGTTGTCTTGAAGGTATTTATCTAGAACTCAATTGGAAATAAGACTTGCTTCCCATAAACAAGTTCAGAGGAAGTATGTCCTATGGTGTTTCTCTATGTGGTACAATATGCCCATAAAGATTCTGAAAGATTTTCTACCCAATCGCTTCTATGCATATGCACAATCTTGGTAAGAATTGCTTCAATTACTTTATTGGTGGATTCCACCTATCCATTTGTTTGTGGATGATATAGAGTGGACTTTCGATGTTTGATTTTATATTCATCCATTATCTTTTGTACAAACTTGGATGTAAATTGAGTACCTTGATCTGTCACAATTTCCCTTGGGACACCAAAATGGGTAAAAATGTAATTGAAATGAAATGAAACTACATCATTTTTAGTAGAAAAATGAATTGCTTTAGCTTCTACCCATTTTGTAACATAATCAGTGCAAACAGAATGTACCTTTTTTGTCTTTGTGGTGGATTAATTGGACCAACAAAATCCAGAGCCCATTTCTCAAAAGGTTCAATGAGTACCTGAGGTTGTAGAGGCATTTCATCTGAAGGAACAGGTTTTCCCATTCTTTGACAACTATCACATCTCCTAACATATTCCTAGGCATCCGTAAAAAGAGAATACCAATAATATCCTAAGAGAAGGACTTTATAAGCAGTTCTTTTATCAGTGAAATGTCCTCCACATGGCTCGTCATGACAAGCCTTCAATATCTCTGGTACTTTATCTTCTCTTGCAGATCTTCAAATGATTAAATCAGGTCCTCTCTTGTACAATTCTTCATTTATCTCGGAATAAGATGCACTAGTTTGAATAACCTTTCTTTTATCTCGAGGAGACAAGTATGTTGGTAACTTCCTTGTAGCTAAGTAATTAGCAATATTTGCAAACCAAGGATATTTAATAGATACTGCAAAAATATATTCATCAGGAAAATTATCTTCTACAGGAACATCGTTATTATCATTTTGAATCCTATATAGAAAATCAACAATTGTGTTTTGTTTTCCAGGTCTATCCAAAATAGTAGTATTGAATTCTTATAATAATAATAACCATCTTGTAATTTTGCCATTAGTGATTATCTTATTCATTAAATATCTAATTGCAAAATGGTCTTTATGTATGAAGGTTTCACAACCAGTGATGTAACATCTGAATTTATTGATGGAATGGACAACAACTAAAAACTCATTTTCTGTTATAGTGTAATTTAACTCTGCAGGAGCCAATTTTTTACTGGTGTAGTAAATGGCATAAGGAGTTAAATCCTTTTGTCCTAATACAACTCCTGAAGTTTTATCAGAGGCATCAGTTGAAATGTGAAAAGGTAGTTTCCAAATTGGTCCTCTTAGAATGGGTGCTTCATAAATCTTTTCTTTCAATATTTCAAAAGCTTTTTGGCAATCAGAATTCCACATGAATTCACAATATTTTGTAAGCAATTTGAAAAGTGGAGAGGCAATTTTGTAACTTTTTCTATGAACATTCTATATAACCAGTAAAGCCACGAAATATTCTAACATATCTTTGACAAGTTGGAATTGATAATTTATAAATAACTTCTACTTTATATGTATCCACTCTAATTCCATTCCTTGAAATATGGTGTCCTAAAACAATTCCCTCAGTAAACATCATAAAACATTTTTCAAGACTTAATGGGAGATTTTCTTCTTTACATATAATGAGAACTTTTTCCATAATTTTAAGAGATTCTTCATAGGAATTTCCATAGACAGTAAAATCATCCATATAGACTTCTACACAATCATGAATTAGATCAGAGAAAATGCCTAAAACTTCCCTTTGGAATGTTGCAGGTGCATTGCATAACCCAAAAGAAAGTACTTGGTAGGCATAGGTTCCCCATGGATAGGTAAAAATAGTTTTATCTTGATATTCTGGAGCTACTTGGATCTATTTATATCCACTAAAGCCATCCAAGAATGAGAAATATTTCTTTCCTGGAAATGTATCTAAAACTTGATCTATAAAAGGAAGTGGAAAATGATCTTTTAAAGTGGCTTTATTTAATTCCCTATAGCTAATGCATACTCTCCATTTTCCACTCTTTTTAGGAACAAATACCAATGATGAAACCCATTGGCTATCTGATATTGGATAAATGAAATTCACATTTAACAATTTTTGTAGTTCCTCCTTAACAATTTCCCTTAAATTTGGATTCATTCTTCTCTAAGGTTGCCAGATTAGTTTGGCATTTTCTTTAATGTAAATATGATGTATGAAAGTATTAGGATCAATTCCTTTCATGTTAGTGTATTCCCATGCATAAGCAGAGGAATGTTCTTTAACATTTTTATTAATTCTTTCTTTTGAAATTCATCGAGATTATTATTGATATTCAAAGTTTTTTCTGGAAATATTTATATTAAAGAATTTCCAAATTTTTCCATAGAATGTAAAGACAATTGACGAGATGATAAATATTCAATATTACATTGTTCTTGAAAACTTTGATTAGGTTCACAATATGAGGAATATTCATTATTTTCCATTAAATTCAAAATTTGATCTTCTTCATCTATTTGTGAAGTAACAAAGATTGGTCGTATATCAATATCATCATCTATCGATTCATGAATTTCTACCTCTATTGTTGTTTTTGCAGGAGGATATAATGTGAATTTATTTGTTGAACTCCCATCAGAAATAAACATATCACAAGATCTACAACTTATAAAAGCATCAATTGTAGCTAACCATGGTCTTCCTAGAATTAATGGATGTCCCCCTAAATTATTCTTAGGTGTTAGAATCATAAAGTCAATAGGATACTCCCAAGAATCTAAGGATACAAATATATCTTCTAACACACCATCAGTTTTCATAACATATCTATCTGCTAATTGTAATAATGTAGGTGTATATTGAAGATTAGGAAGCTTCAATTCATTCATAGTTTGTTTATTCATGATGTTTATAATTGCTCCTAAGCCAATCAATGTATTTGGAATTTCGACACCATTGATGTGTGCTTTCACAATGGGGCTTCCTGGATCAAAATATTCCTGAATTTTTTTTTTCCCATCATGATATCTGTAATTTTTCCAACTAACTAGATTCTTTTGAATTCTTTTCTCTTTCTTTCTAGTCTTTTAATACGTAACTCTTTGATTATCTTTGCAAATATTGGTATTTCATTGATAGCTTGTAACAAAAGAATTTTTATGCAAACAATCTTCAGTTCATCTATCATATCATAATCAGGCAACATACTTTGTTTTTCTACCCCTTTGTCGATTTTCAATCTTTCAGGAAAAGGTGGTGTTTGAATAGAAACTGAAGGTTGTTCTATAATGGGAGTTGAGTTTATTGGGATATCATTAGAATGTGAAGGGGTGTTTTTTTTTATATTTTTCCTCTTGATTAAGAGATTTCTCTTCCTCAAAGATATTTTCTTTTTTATATTCTTGAATAACAACTGATGGTGACTTATTTTCCAATACTCTGCCAGATCTGAGTTGGACATTGTTTAGATCTAATGGAGTTATCATGTAAGTTTGGAAATTTTGTCCTTCCATATTGTAAACAAGTTTGTAAAATTTTATTATTATTTTGATTTGGAAATGGTTGGGAAGGCAATTGATTTGGTCTTTGAGGAAATGGTAGTGAAATTTATGGATTTGGATACTAAGGTCGATTTTTGTTGAACGGGCTGAGGAAAATATTGTGGTGGAAAAACAGGGTAAGGTTGTTGATATTGAGGATATTGAGGGTATTTTCCATAAATATTTTTCCATCCTTGTGCCCAAGGTTGAGGCCAATATTGCCAAAGCATGGGTGCAGTCCAACTGCTTTGTGATGGTTGTGCAAATGTTTGAGTGTTAAAACCTTGATTCATATTTGGTTGTGAATTTTTCCATGGTCTCTTAGTAATAAAACATAGGGGTTCTACTTGATTTTGTATTACTTCCTCTTGATAGACATATTTAAGACCTATTATTGAAGGAAATTCCTTTGTGTCATGATTTTCTAAACATATTACACAGGTTTCTACACTTTTCAAGTCAAGAGGGCATTCTCTCAAAGCATGTTTTTTTCTACATTTGGGACAAAAGATAGATAATGCATCATTTCAACCTTTTTATTTTTTTGTACTTTAAGGGTATCTATTTGTTCACTAAGACTCCCCAAAATATCTCTTTTAAAGTTTTCAAACAAACTTCCTAATTCAGCCCTACTTATTGTCCCAGCTACAGATTTATTAATTCTAGACATGACAGGGTCTCTTGGATTTTTCCTAGTTCTTGCCTTACTTCTTGAAATGTGTATGCATAACTCACAAATACCTCCAAATTGTAACTAAGAAATATCTTTGTTACCCATCAAATTGAGAAGATCAATCCACTCATCTCTGATGGATTCTAATAAGAGAGCTTTCAAAGTTTCTTCATATAGATTATGCATTTTATCCCTTTTAACATTATAAGAAAAATATTTCAATGAAATATTCATGATTTTCATCTTGTTTTTGCATCATTTTAAAGACTTCATCTTTAGTATTATGGGGCATACAATAGTCCTTATATTTCTCTAAGAATATAGTTTTCATTTGTTCCCATCTTCTCATAGAATGTGCTTCTAATCCCATAAACCATTTTAAAGTTGCATCCTTAAGAGTTGCTGGAAAAAATTTCAACTTTTGAGTGTCAAGAAAGTAGCCATAAGATCTACACAAGACTTCGAATTCAAAGAGAAATGTTTCAAGATCTTCACTCCTTAATCCATCAAAATTTGGAAGAATGGAGGGTGAGATATTTTTCATTGTGGCTATGGTATCCTCATCGAGGATGGGAAATCCAAAGGTTTATGGATCTCCTCTACCACCTCCTCTTCCTCTTCCTCTTCCTCCACCTCTTCCACCTCCCCTATTTCCTCCTCTTCCTCCTCCAATCCTAGGTTGTTCACCATTCACATTATGTACCTCTCCTTCCTCTTCTCCAGCCATTGTAGACTCTTCGGAATTAATATATGGTTCCAAAATTTGATTTTCTAGTTCCTCTTCTAGTTCTTTTGGTTCTTCTATAAATGGTAGGTTAAAATAAGTTTCTTCCTCCTCTTATTCATTAGGGATTTCTAGTTCTTGTCCTAGAAGTTTCTTTACAGTTGAATATAGAAAAATTACGCCTTCTATTGGGGATGTAGGATCTTCTTCTTCTATTACAACTTCAGTTAATGAATTTAGTGAGTCTCCAGGTTGGATTTCAGATCTAAGTACCTCAGGAAGTTTGTGTTTCCCTGTAGTAGATGGAATATGAGTTTGGGTGGATGGTGTGGCACTACAAGGCCATGGTGGGGTGAGTGATGATGTTGTTATTAAGCTTCTACCTCTACCTACAAATCTACCTCTAGAATCTCTTTCCCTATGCATATCATTTTTGTTTTTTTATTTTAAAAGGAAAAAAAACGACTCCTATATACACCTTCCTAGCAATGACGCCAAAATGTTTGGTAACTTAATTGACCTTAAATTACTGACATGAATTATCAACCACAGCTAGTAAACTGATGAAGTGTATGTGTTAGAAGTCTTTTAATACTCACACAGATTCTAAATTAAATTGAGTTATCGAGATGCACATGTCTTCTGTGAGTAAATTAGTTATTCCTAGAAAATAAGATTAACTCTACAATGATGATCACACTCTCTTACTTTCATACAAAACTACTTTTGCTTATAAAATTCCACACTTTGATTTGAAATAAAAATGTCACACTTCTGCATAAATATAATCAATCCCACACTTTTCATAAATGAAAATTATATACACACTCATTTGCATAAACAAAAAATATTATTAATCTCATCACACATCTGTATAAATAGAAATCGCACTTGCATGAAAATAAAATGAAACAAACTCTTACTTAAACACACTCACACCTGCTTAAGTTAAAGTTCACACATGCATGAAATTTAACATTCAATTCTGCGAATAAATCCACTGTCTATAAGAAACATAAAGTTATGTCTATTTAATTGAAATGTAAAACTGTGCCATTGGTGCTATGCTCTATCCATGTGCATCCAAAAACTCTGAACAATAGAAATGATTAGTAGAATGGTCTCAACTTAAATCTGAAAGAAATAAAAAATGCAATTACTCAATCTAATAAACATAAATTTATGGAAAATATAAAAGCTGATTTCCAACTGCTAAAACAAAATAGAAATCCTTACTGTCTCGAGGGGGGCCTCCATGAGAAGCAAGAAATCACTATGTTATCGATCAAGCACTTAACCAAGCATGGATGTCTACTGAGAAATCGAAATGATTCTTTAAAAACAAAGTATCAATAACAGAGTTTTAATCTCACTGTTGCATCCTTACTATCACTGTTTTCATTTATGCCGAGAGGCATATTTATAGAGCTCATGACAATTAATTGTTCAAAGCTATATGCCTAATGCATATCAACATAAACTAAATTTAAATTGAAAAGATAACATCACATAATTTGCTCATGATTTTCTATTATCAAAGCAAATCATGAGGCAAAAATATCATTCTCACTCGCCTATTGCCGCCTATGGAGGTTGACTTTTCCTTTGACCGCATTACTAGGACTTGTTTCCATTGATCTGGTTCATGAGAGCAGGAGGAAATCGTTGAGTGCATCAATTTCCACCTACCCAATATTTCTCTTCCTAGCTAGCACCTTGGAACCTGTCAAACCACGAAGTTGGCTGCAGAATCGTGTATTAGCTACAGAATCACTGTAATTTGGTAGCTGAAGTAAACATTAAACTAAATAATAAAGAACATTATCATTTTATGAAATAAAAGACAATTGTATAGCTGCCATGTCATAATTCCTATAACTTGATGCACAATGTGTTATTATGAATATCAAAAGGAAATAGATAGGGTGAAAAAGGATTTCAAAAAGAAGCAATTTTGAGGTTCAACAGGAGGAAAACCTTAATAAGTATGTCAACGGTATATACAAATATCCTTCTCTGAAGGGAAAACCTCTTCCGCTCTCAGTAAGTCAGGATCCCTCTTCCACCCCATGAAATAAATAAGTGCTTATGCACAGTTCTTTTAATAAACAAAAATGAAATAAAGGGTGAAAGAAGAGAAAGGCTTCCTGCACAGAGAGGTGAAGCAAACAACTATGTCAGGTTACTGTCCAGGCTCACTGGAAGTGAAGCAATGTTTGTATTCCTGAAGTGTCTCTTTTGGGGTATTGTCTAGAACTGCTGGAAGCAGAGAAACACCAGAGATGAAAAATAAGGCTCTGGCATTTTCTTTTACTTGTGCATATATATACTCCTCATCCCCAATTGAAATAACTCAATCTGACTTGGCTTGGTATGTGTGTTGCCGATAAGGGGAATGGTAGGGACTATATCTTTAACTCAAGCTAAGTGAAGAAGTTGTAACAATCAATGAACTAAACAATACTTCCGAAAGAGTTAGACCTATTTTGCATGAGAAAATCCATACAGAGAGATGGATTTCTACCAGTGTGTTACTAGTGTTGTAGCGGCTACAACCATTCTCCAAAATTTTGCCTATGCTTTGATTTTGGAGCCTTTGCTCCTATCTATAGGAGCTTGTCTTACATTGATTCAGGTATTCATGGTTTCACTGAGACTTATCTTTTTCATATGTGCTTGTGTTTTCTTGTTTCCACACCTTACTGATCTCTCTAACTCACAAGCCAATCCCTCAACTTGGTCTTATAGCAGTTCTAGGCTTACCTCCAGAAACTACACAATGCTTGAGGGAAAGCAACCTTGATGATTGGAATTGCGCAGTTCATATTGGAAGTCAGCCTTGAGCTCAGAAACTGCACAGTCATGGAAGGCAACCCAACACTGAGCCCATAAACTACGCAAGCCCTCACTGAGCTCAGAAACTGCGCAGTGCACTGAGTAAGAAAGTTGCCTAGTTCCCCAGAATTGCGTAGTCTTTCCTGGTAGTGTGCATGGAAAGTTTCCACCAAAAAAATAAATAAATAAATAAATAAGATAAAAGTGAAAAAGTATCCCTAGAAAATAGGGATCTATTATTAATATCTCGTGGGAGGCACACTCACTATTTTTAGAAATTTCTGTCAAGTGTCGTGGTTTCCTTAATTTTAGGCATGCGCATCATAAACCCTAATTTGCTCAAATCCATTTAATAGATGCCTCCAGAGATTATTTTCACTTTCAATCTTGAATCTTGAGCATATCAAGGAACCTTCGGTGTGGTCGTCGTCGCTTTTCTAGGTGAGTTTCACTTTTGTCATCTTTTGTAACTTTTTCTGTAGTTTTTTGTTGTTTCACCTGTGTGAGTGTTGTTTTACTTATTTCTCTTCATAGTTGTTGGTGTTTCAACTTATTTTAGCCTATATAAGTGTTGTTCTAAGTTTCCATTTTCCTTTCACGAATTTTGCATTGGTTTTCTTATTTGTGCACCGATGGTCTCCATTGTGGTGACTCTCCTCGCATACTTGATTCTCCTTCTATTAATCAGTTTTTGCACTTGATATACATTGATTTACTCATACTTAGTCATATATACACCCAATATCACATCATTACTCACTTCTGCTCATTTTTCACACTTCCACAAGGAATATTTTCACTTTTCTTGGCCATGTTTTTCCTTGCCCATCTGGACATTGCACAATCCTAAGGCTCAAGTTGATAGATTGGCCTCTAAAATTGTGCAGTGCGCAGTACGGGCTGTCTCAACTCTGCATTGCACAGTTCCAAGGCTCAGCCTATCACCTTGGCCAATGGGACTGCGCAATGCATAGTCTCTCCCAGTCTCTTCCCGGGCTAAACAGTGCATTGCATAGTCTCAAGCCTCAGGCTTTGCCCTTGGCTACTAGGGCTACGCAATGTGTAGTTTCCACAACCAGTCTCCCATGCTTATTGATGAAAACTGCACAATCCCTCATATAAATTGCTCAATTTGTTGCTTGATCATGCTTTGGAGGTAGATTTGAAAAACCTAATGTTTGCCTTCCATGAGTGTCATTTTTTTCCCATAGGTACCAAACTTGTGAAGCACTTCTCTCTAGTAGTCATTGTTACCATGGCACCAAAGAGAGTTGTTTCAAAAGAGACCATTGAAAGTAGTACTAGGGAAGTAGTTGATAAAACACCAGTAGACTTGCCAGTGTATGCAGACAGTCAACTATTTATAGAAAATGGGTCAACACTAACATGGCAACAACTTGATGAAGCTCTTTCAGCAAAGAGCCTTAAGGCAGATCTAGAGGACTGACAGGTTTATCTCAGTATCCGGCAGTCAGGACTACATAAGTTTGCATGTAGATATCTAGCCTTCCCATGTGCAGATGTCATCAGCTGGATTGTTTCACACATTGATGAGAAGACCATGACATTGAGAAGTGCTAGTGGACAGAAGCTTGCTACCTTTCTAGTAGAATATTCTCAGCACATGTATCATTTTCTTGAGCAAGTGAAGCTCATGGACACATTTTTTTATGCACGAATAGTCATGTGAACACAACAGATATTGTCAAAGGCTGGGTGAAAGAGTCATCAAAGTTTCGACATACTCCCACCCATTCATACAAGACAAAGTCTCTCAGGAAGGCCTACTAGTTCTTAGTTATCTTAGCTTACAGGATTCATGGTCAACAAAGCATGGAGACATTTCCTGAAGGGTGGAACTAGGTTGTGAATGAGGGGAGGTCATTCAAGTGGTTAGATTTGTTGGCTAGAAACTTGAGAAACCATGTAGCACACGCCCAAAGTCCTCCCTAGGGTGAGCAAGAAAGTTTTTATATGTCTGCATATTTACTAGATGAAATTTATGCACAACATCAGTTTCCTGGCATGAACTAGACATGGACACCATAAGAAACTGTTGTGCATATTTATTGCAAGTTTTTATTGGATTGTAGTCATCGAGGAGTAATAGAAAAACTAGCAGACCATTTCATCATCTCACTCTACAAGCTCACCTTTGAAGAAGAACCGCCTTGCATGTCATGAGGAGACATAGAGGTAATAACATAGATCGTAGATTGGTATGCCCCACCAAGTGGTACCTTCCTTAGAGTGTTTGGTAGAGAGAAGTCGCGGCATGTTTTTCCAAGGTATTCCACCAACAAGCTTGTCATGCAAGAAGTGTCATATCATATCGCCACAGGGTTATCAACAAGCTTGCACAGGAAGAAGAAAGCACCATGTCCCACTCTTCCTTTTCAAACTGTATTATACGAGATAAAGAACTTGAAATTCACAGATACCGAGGGAAAGGAAATAGTGAAGTTTTCATTCAATACTTGAGATTTTAATCTGTATGATCCCCGTAGTATTTGAAAATACCACTGTGTGAGAATTCACTTTTAGTGGATCAATGGGGAATTTCATTAGCCATAGGATGATCCATGGAGGAATTTCTACAATTCCTCCAAACTCTGTGAGTCGTTCAGTTCATTAGGGACTTCATAGGCTACTTCGCAGAGGGCAGCAACTCCAGAGGAAACAAAAACATAAGGCAGCAATCCCATGCAGGACAAGGGAAAGAGAAATATTTCCGACAATCTAGGGGGAGAAAAAAGCTACAAGATGAAAGTGGATCGTATTACTATGAAAGTATATCTAGTAGAAGAAGTGAAGAGGAATCATAGGATACAAAGAGAAAAATGAATAAAGAGAGAAAATAAGAGCTTGCAGGGAGCATAATTGAGATTGAAGCAAGCCAAACAATATCTGAAGGAGAAATGAGAGTTGAGGAGGGGAGAACAAGAAGAGAAGAAGAAGCAAGAAGAAGAAGAAAAGAAAGGCACAATAGCAGGAGAAACAATGTTGAAACAGGTTGAAGAGAAAGAATAGACCAACCAGTAGTTGAGGAGAAAGGTGAAAAGATGCAGGATCTGGAGCTTTCTCAACAGATTGAGAACTTGATTGAAGTTACAAATATGGAGATGGAACAGGAGCTGCAGAGTGAAGATGTTGACCTGTTGTTGAGTGCACCACAACTCACCAATTTTCTCCACCACCTCCGGCAGCAGAGCTAGTACCGAGCGAGAAAGGGGATGTTGTTCCTCTTGATGATGATATGGTAATGGATGTGTATAATATTTCATTTATGAGTTCCAAAACAATATTGTACAATCATGGAGAAAGAATTTTCCAAAGGATCACACATCACCTGCATTCGTTAGAGAAACGGTGATAGTGGTGAACACCGGGAAGAATCCAAATGCCATTTTCAAATCCAACTTGGCCTTTGCAAGTGCAACAAGATCAAACATTCAGTATTTGACGGTCAAGAATGAGAAATTGGCATAGAACTTACAGGCTGCAAGGTAAGAGGCAAAACAACTCCAGGCAACAACAAAGAATGCAATTCCCGCATAAGTCTACTTAAAGGAGATAAGAGAAATGATACTTTCTGAAGTATCAACACTTCGAGAAACCATGCATAACTTCTATGAGGAGTTTGTGACCGTACAAAAAGAATTTGTTTATTTTCATGGCCTACAACAATAGAGCAAAGATTTTTTTAAAACTCTCAAGAACATACAAGATACCATTACCTATGTGAAAGAATGGACAATGTGATACAAAGGGGTACTGCTCGACTTAGTGAAGAAAAGGAAGCCACAGGAAGAGCTAGAGAGAGTGAGAGTTCGGATGTTGATTCGAAACAACAAGCAACTCGCCTCACGTATTGATAGCATCCATGCCTCATATGTATGGCTATTCAGTAGTTTGGATTCTTGGTGAAAACACACAAGATCCCATCAGTTGGCTCACTCACCAAAGCCAAACCCAAGAACCAGGTCCAATAGGATATCGAAAAGTACTTGGAGCAGCTGAGACAAATTGCCACCAAGGAAGATTTGGAGTTGAACAGCAATAACATGCAAAACTACATCGGTGGTCGTGTCCAAATTAGAACAATGTTTGTCATGTTTTAGAGGGAAGTTGAAATTGGTTCCAAGTCATTGTACCAGATTTTGTTGAGCCTCATAGTTGCTTCTTTTTGACACACGTTTTCACCTATCTTATTCTTCTTTGACCGTCATAATCACTCAATGGGCATCAAATCACAGGATTTATGGCATGGCAGGTATATAATTATCTTATATTTCGTAAGTTGATAATGTTCTGTATTATTAGTCTAATAATTGTTTTAGCTACCGAATTGGGATGATTTTGTAGCTAATGTCTAATTCCGCAACCAAATCCATTGTTTGATAGGTTCCAAGGTGCTAGCTGGAGAGAAAAATATATGGAAAGGTGGCGATTAATCCACTCAATGATTCCCTCCTACCTTCATAAACTAGATTGATAAATGAATCTTCCAGTTACGTTGTCAAGGATAAAGTCAACTCTGTCAACTATAATAGGCAAGCGAGGAATGAGATATACGCCTCACGATTTTCTTTGTTAATAGAAAATCGTAAGCGAATTCTGTTATGTTATCTTTTCATAGTTAATTTTAGCATTTTGTTAGCGAGGATAAGCATAGAGCTCTGAACATTTAATGGTACGGGCTTTATAAAAAGACCTCGCAGCAAACATAAACACAGTGAAGACTTATAACTTTGTTTTTAGTTCAGTTTATGAAGAACCTTTTCATTCCCATGCGTGGTTGATTGTTTGGTTGATAACTTGATTACCTACTTCTCGTGGATGGCCCCCTCGAGTAGTAAGGATTTTTGTTCATTTTCAGTAGATAGAGTTTCTGTATAATTTCATAAGCTTTATGTTCTGTTAATTGAGTAGATGTGTTTTTAATTTCTTTTAGATTCATACTATGATGGCTTTAATAACCTTCTCTTTTGTTTATAGATGCACATGAATTAAGTTTAACAATAGTGATAAGTGTGACTTTATACTTAGAATAAAATTGTATTTCGCAAAACAGAGGATTTATTTATAGGTTATATTTCAAGCATGAGTGATTTATAAGAAATGAGAAAGTGTGAACATAGTTAAGCAGAGATTCAATTTACTTTGGTTTTTCATGCAAGAGTGTCGCATCTTGATAGATGAGTTGATTCTTACATAGAATATTTCAGATATATAGCAAAGTGTGTGTGTCTTATGAATTGAGTTTCATTTTACAAGTGTGAGATTGAATTATGAGTCTGAGATTTTTATTGGTTGTGTGGATTTGATAACTAGTTATAATTTTTATAAGAGTGCAATTAATTTTCATTTACAATAAGTGTGGGATTTATTTACTTATATGCATAGTTGTGAGATTTTCTTTTAAAATAGAGTGTGAGATTTTCCATAAGTATTCTTTAGAAAAAGAGTGTGATCATTTTATTTTCTAGGAATAGTTCCTTTGCTCATGTGCATTTCAATAACTTAATTTAGAATTTATATTTCGATAACTCGGCTTAATTCAGAATTGTTGTGAATAACCAAGGACTTTTAGCACATACAGTGCACTTACACTTCATCATCTTACTAGCCGTGGACGATAATTTATGCAAGTAATTTGAGGTTAATTAAATTACCAAACAGATGCCATGGACGCTATAATGCACTTCCACCCAGACACCATCATGCAGTTTGGGGATGTCATCGCACAATACCAAGTTTGGCACCAATATGTGATCGAGAAGCATCAAGTGGAAGTTGTTCAGCTAGAGCTTCCCTAAACTCAAGAATCATATTGTTTGTCTTATTAGGCTGTCAAGTTGTCTCTACCCTATTTTGTCTTATAGGGTACAAGTGTAAATTGTAATATTATTTGTAATTATGTTGTAAGTGAAATTCTAAGTGTCAATATTGGAATGTGAAGAGTCATGATGTAATGTAATGAGTCATTTGAAAGAAGTTGAAGAGTCATGAGGGTAGTCTAAAGGTCACAAAGGGGAGTTGAAGGGTCGTTCATCCCCTTGTTACAAATAGAACCTCATAACTCATGTAAAAGGGCTTTTGGGAGCCAATATTTTGGCTAGGCTTAGGCTTAGAAGGAGCTTGGGACTAATGTGAAGAGCCTTGGATTCTCTGTAGCATAGAGATAGTATACTTCTATGGAGGAGCAGGTGTTCTTGACTTTCATGTTCCACTATTGGGGCTAGTGGTCTGTAAATGGTGTATGTATGAATGAAACTTTCACTTATAATAAAACTCAGAGCTGACTTGCTTTCATGCATATGTTATGAATATAATAGGACTATTCTTTTTGTATTTTCAATGTATGTTATTTAACTTATGCTTATTCTTATGAACGATTTCATTTGCATTTGTATGTATCTTGTTGAATGTGTGTTGTTGTATTAATTTGTCACCTTAACTTGTGGACTATTATGCATGTTAGCTTGTGATGTCATTATGCTCGTGTGTTCCTTTCAAGATGTGTACTATTATAGGCTTCCAAGGGATGCACTTACTTTTCCCTTCATGCATCTCACTTGACTTTCCACAGGGTCACACACTTGCTCTCACCAAAGTCATCGTACTTCAATCTGCACATTTTCGCAGTCAAGGAATAGCATTACCACCCACTATTGGGACTCATATTCCAAATAGTGTGAGGTCTAGTTGGGACTTCATATCATGGAGACCCCCTAAATGTTAGTAAGTCTAACACCCTCAACATGACCCTAAAGCTACCATCTCTTGTTATTGCTCCACTCAAACCAGGAACCCTTCTCTCCTACAAGTTTATAAACCAAATAAACCTTCGGATCCGATACCAGCTATTAAAAAATTAATTAATGGAGCAATGAAATACAAAAATTATTGCGGAAACACAAATATATAAATGCATAGAACAAGAGAGACACATATATATGTGGTTCACCCAATTTGGGCTACGTCCATGGAGAAACAACTAGTCCTTCCTTTCATATTATCTAGCAAAATGAAGAGATACAATCTACAATAGATTCATTGTAATTTCCTCTTTGCTCTCACACAGTCTCCTCTCTCTTTCTCGCTCAAAATAATAATACGCATCCGCAATAAAATTATCTCATATAAACTGAGGAGTTTCCTTCTAGGGAAGAAAACCCTAAATTAAACATAACTTCTACCATTATGTCATCTTCCTAATGAACAACCCAAAATGATAAAGAAAATTTTCATCTATTTTTAGCTTCAGTGGTGCTGCTCTCGAGCCCCCACCGGGGGGGGGGTCCAAAAATGTAACCACCCCCCCTAGACCCCCCAAGTAGCAATAGTGAGGGGGAAAGCCTCCCCACACCCCTTGTAGGGGATTGGGATCCAAACATAGCTGAAACAAGACCTTTAATCAGGAAGATAATCACACTCCACATCCAACATAAGGCCTGGCATATGCTATGCAGTTAATCAATCGAGTCAATCCATGGTGAATCCTGCCAAGCTGTATTGGAAGGAAGCAAAGCATGTGTTAAGATGCCTCAAAGGCAAAACCAACTATGAGTTATCGTACAAGAGGATAGAGTGAGTGAAGATCCAAGGATTCACTAATACAGATTGGGTAGGGATTCCATCAAACAGAAAAATTAATTCAGGTGTTATCTTCAGTGTTGGGTCTGAAGTTATTTCCTGGTATGGCAGGAAACAAAGGTCTATGGCACTCATCTTAGTAAAGGATGAATACATGGCTACAAGTCAAGCATCACATGAGGCCATATGGATGAGGAAAATACTTGTCTATATTTTTAGTCCGGAGATGGATCCGACATTGATTTATTGTGATAATCAAAGTTGTATTAATCTCTCTGAGAATCCAATATTTCATGACACATCCAAGCACATTGATATCATATACCATCACTTGTGGGATTATGTGCAGAGTAGAATTATTATGTTCCAACTGAGGAGTAGGATAAAGATATCTTGAGAAAGGGATTGTCAAGAGGTAAGTTCGAATTCCACAGGTGTGGAATAGGGGTGGTGTAATGTTGAAAAATGTAGCATGAAATTCTCAATTTGATTTTGCCTTGATTAAATTGAGAAAAATCGAATTTCCACATCAGCAGAAAACTTGGATACAGTTAACTTGTGTGACATGGATTGTGTCACCCAGTTTACTTAGTAAATTCGAGTTGGAGGAGTTCGATTTCAGTTCAGCATGTGTGATTTCTAATTCATAGCAATCAAGGTCAAGTTTTTTTCAGTTAAACTAGTTCCAACTATTGGAGGAACTAGTGGAAGGTCAGTTGTATAGTGGGTCTTCAGTAAAACTTGGTGATCATCCAGTTAACTGATCAATTATCCCAAAATAGCTAGTATGCAAAGAATTTGAGTTACCCAGTTTAGGTGTAGATTCCAAGGCAGTGTAACATCATTTATAGACTAGTGTTGAGTATACAGGTGTTGTATGTAGTCAGATGATCAACCTGAGGAATTGTGCAATCCATTTTGGAGAAATTCCTAAATAATAGGGGCTTAATTTCTCAACGAATTGCGCAAAGAAATATGGGTTCAAGTAGAGGCAAAATTTGACTAAGTATGGTGTTAAATTTCTAGATTGTCCTATGTTGTATCAATTACTTTAGCCCAATTCAATACTTCAATTAACAATATTTCCATTAACAATTAGTATTTTGAATCATCAATAGTAATTGAAGATAGAAAAATAAATGCAATGACAAAGGAGATAATCAAGACATCAACAAGGAACACCAGGTTTGGTCAAAGCCTAGGGAAAAACCCCTCTAGGGGGAAAACCCTTTGAAATTATTCTTCTATTAGATTGTCATAAAATGTTTTGTAGAGAGTATAATGAGCCCAATACAATATTATCCAGCAAAATAACCCAATAAAATTTATAAATATGTTTCCAACATCAAAATATATCATAGGAAACTTTTCCTGTCTGTGGTCAACCGCTATCAACTTCGGTTAAGGGTCAAATTTTAGTTAAACTTCTAGGTCACATGGAGGAGGAGGAGTTGTGCAAGCAACTGAAGGATTCCATTCACTCCCTTGAGCCTACAAGATAGTGACTGTGGTCAAAATTGTCTTGTGATGAGCTAGCAACTATAACCCAAAACCCTAGAAATAGATGTGAACTTCAGACCCTCAATGAGAATTTTCTTAGCTTTGATGTCACCTTTCTTGTACTTGAACTTGGTGGTAGCAAGAGCATTCTCTGAAGATTTAGGAGCTTTTCCTTCCACATATTTGAGGACATCATTTTCACCCAATATTACTTCCAAGCTGCAAAATTTGAAGAGTCGCCCACTTCTCAAAATACTTGAAGAAAGAGGTAGTCATCTTGATCAAATTAGATGAGCTCCTTCATCTTCTTCCAAAGATGATTGCTTTAGTCTCTTTCCTCTTTTGAGATTGTCTTCACCTTGGATTTGATACCATGTTAATTTTCCACTATCCTATGTTGTTACAATCACTTTAGCCCAATTATTAACTTCAATTAGAAATCAATTTAATCTTATATTAACAAATAGAAATTATGGATAGAACAGTAAATGTAATGTACAATAGAAGACAATCGGAATCAATAACAAGAGATACAATAATTAGCTAAAGACCAAGGAAAACCCCAAAAGGGGAAAAACCCGTTCAAATTCTTTTTCTTATTATATTTTCATAAAATGTTCAACAAAGAGAGTACAATGATTCAATTCAACATCCAAGAGTCAAAGGTCAACAACTTTGACTTTCCAACAACCAATATCCAAAACTTCAAGAGATGAACCCAAAATTCAAATCTGGTCAAATTGTCGAATATAATCAAAGTCAACATTAGCAAGTGATTCCCTAACTAGTCATAATTCAATGGTCAAACAACCCCCAAATAGCTTGGTCAAATTCAAAATACTTGGGCTCTTTTGTTAGTCAAAATGAATTCAAAATAGTCCCAAAATCCATGGTCAACTTGGTGAATGGAGAGAGAATTTTTACGGTCATATATGATGTCAACAAAGTTCCTAGAAAACCTCAATCTCTATGTCAAAGAATTCAACCTCCAAAATAGTCCAAAAATGCCAAGTCAAATCAAGTCAAAATATGCCAAATCGCAAAAATTCAATGCTAGTCAAAGTGCTAAAGCTAGACAGTTTTTTGGCCCTCCTAAACTCTCTCTCTCCTACTCACATGTATGAGAAGATGGCCTACAATTTAAGATGTACAAACCTCCAAGAGAAGAAGAAATTATGTGTGAGATGTGTGTCCAAATCAGGTGCTAATGAGTTGTATTTATAGGCATTGGAGGAGACCCAATTTGTCTTTAAAGTCGACCCAAACTTTTGTGCACTTTTGGGTTTTCACATTAAAAAAAAAAAAAAAAAAAAAAAATCCTTGACCAAATTAAATTCTTCGAAGTGTAAAGAGGGTCTTCACTAGATGAGGAAGGTTGTCCAAAGGAGGGAATTCGTCCATGAGCTTCCAAAATAACACAACAGAATACTGATACGAAATTTTTTATGTATAAAGCGCTTTGGGCCTAGAATGAAGCAAATAGGTCCATATATATATATATATATATATAGCCTTTGTCCTTTTTGGATGAACGAGTCGGCAGCTTGGATTTAACATTTATGCCAAACATAACAGCAACACTAAAACTAGAAATCATAGGCATGAAAGAGTTGGAAATGGATTAGTGGCATGGACAAAAATAAAGGTATATTTGGAATTTAAACCAAACTTTGAGTTTGCCAAATTTAGAAAAATCCTTGCTAAATTTTGTAACTCACTATATCTAACGAAAATAACAGTTTAACACAGTTTTTCTCAGAGAAACAACAAAGTAGTGATTGAATACTTGAAGATCACATTTATATGACTTGACAAAAGCAAGAAAAAGGAAAAAATACAAGGTTCATTCAAGCAATCAACTGCAAGAGAACTAAGGTTCAATAACCAAAAATATCAGTCCAACATTATTTATAAGCATAATCGAATTTGAGGGATGAAAAAAAGTGTGTGAACAAGGGTGTGAATGTGTGATGGATTATTGTTGGCGTGGATGGTGATTTTTTCAGTGATCAAATATCGTTGAAGGTGTTTCAATGGTGGTTTTAGTGTGTTTTGAAGTGACAAATTGATTTTTAAAAGGGGAATGGCATCATGATTTGAGTATGAAAATTGTATGAAATAAGAATTATTGAAGTCGTGCAAGTTGTAGCTTGCAAGTCAAGGGTTGTAGCTCCTTCCAATAGTTGTTGGTAAAATTTAGGGGTTGGAGCTCCTTTAATTAGTGTTAGCGCTTGAAATTTCACCTCAGGCTGAAAAAAGGAAAACCTCAAGGCAACATCAAACCATTTAGCCTCGTAGCTAGCCCTACGGGGCAGGAGAAGGCTCTCTCCGATCAATCTCAGTAAAATCTTCAATGGATGAGATGACCAATAGGGTAACACTGATTTTAGGCTAGTAAACTGATCAAAAGGGTTGATTTGGGGTTTTTAGGGTTTTTGGTGGCAAATTGAGGGGATGGCAATTTTGGGTGCGGGGACTGGACACAGCTTCTGCAGGGGGTTCTTTGGGGCGAGGTAGGAGACAGTATTGATGCCTTTAACTGAAGTGGATGGTCAGGAATGAAATAAAGAGAGCTAAAGAGAGCAAACAATAACTTTGAATTCTCTTTAGACAGTAGAAAACATTGAAATTAAACAAACTTAAAAGCAGAGCATGGCAAGCATGAATTCTTACTTTAACACTTCATTTGTTTAATGTGCAGAAGTAAAGAAAGGAAATGAATCACATAACAAAGCTTACAAGAACATTGAGAAAAACACCATCAACACATGAGTCCACAAGAATCCCAAAGATGACTGCAAAACCCTGGTCTTCCTTAGCCAAAAATTGCAGAGATACAGTGAAATAATACAATGATAGCTTCTCCCTCAAGAGTCGAACCATGAAAATGAGTATGAAAGTACATAATATAGATGATCTAACCTCTTTCCCTGCATCTAGGGGTCTAGCTCACTATCCTAGGAGCTCTTTCAACCACTTCTAAACTTAGCACTACAAACTAGGAAATCATAACAACTTGCCTCTATAAACTTGGAAACCAATTCATTCATTTAATTTTCACCTATTTCATGAATGAATCTTCTAGAAGAGATACATAAGAGTAAAAGTGTCATAAAAGTACCATAATTACATCAAAGAGAATCATCATTCACCTCGAAAAGTCAAACTGAGTCAAATCTGCGTTTTCTGGGCTGTACAGTGCATTTCTGGGAAATTCTGCCTAACATGTCGCGCCCCCCCTGCCTGACATGTCGCGCCCCTTTAGAGCCATGTTTGGAGAACTTTCAGGTGGAAAAATTGGGAAAGAGTAGGCTTGTTGTAAAGGTCTGTGAGTCTACTTTCCAACCCAACTAGAATTTTTGGATTTGGAGTTCATTTGCCCTGTCAAAAATCAATTCTCCCAAGACAGCTTTTCTGCATTTCAAAAAAGTGGCAGAAAGTCAAATTTTGCATGTTTTTTGACTTTCTGGAGGCCCAAAACTTCACAAAATCTCAAGTCCATCCATGAGAATATGTAATTTTTCATGAAAATTCTGGAAATGCTGAGTTTTTGTCAAATGGAGTTGCCGAGACGAAGGGTCTCACCGGGTGTGAGACCCGTTAATGGCCAAAACCTGTAAATTGCACAAAAAATTCACAAATGAAAAAATTTTCTCCAAATTTCTTGAAATTTGGGCTGGGAGTCCCCAATCAAGTACCATGCTCAGCCAAAGAGGCTTTGGCCAAAATTTGGAGTGGATCGGGCGTTTTCTTTCGTTTTTGTGTTTTGGCCAACCAACCTCCTTTGAAGAATCTTCGTTCTCGCCGGTATTTTTGACATTTCTTTAAAACTATGATACCTGTACAAAAAATGAAGGAGGTTTTTCTTCTTTGGCATGTTGTGGACAAAAACCTCTCTCGGTTTTGAAAAAATCATCTTTGACTGCTCAGAAACATCATTTTAGTGAAACTTGTCCCGATGTGTGAAACAAGGAATTTTGTCGAAATGAAGCGAAATGAAGGGGATAGGGGGCTTCTAA